>JAEQBH010007723.1:0-78675 GCA_016808115.1 Tetrastigma voinierianum | reverse complement strand
TGACTTTTATATATGATTACCTTTTATGTACATTCATTTTTCATCAAAAGAAACATGATGGAAGAATAAAAATAATCCCTACAAGTTGTCATCTTCATACCAATTCGACATTACTTCACATCCCCATTCTCTAAATACTTATCCTCTGGTATTCAATTGGAGCCTTAAGGAAAGGAAGAGAAACTAATTATGCCATATGAAATCGAGAGTAAGGCCTTTGAGGATTTCCAGCCCACGAACTGTGTTTGGAAGACTCCCTCAATTTCTGCAGAGGATGGTCATGATTCTTGAGCATAGCGTAATGATAATCATCCTACCTTCTTGGTCTGCAGAAATAAAAGTAAAAGAGAGAAAAACAAATATTAATCATGCTTATAAGATAATTATGCTTATAGAGAAATGATTTCAGGAATTTTGTTATATGTTTATTCAAGGTATTATATGAATATAATAGGTTCTTGCCTACCAATTCAAACAAGCTCTAAATAAAATTTTAATTAATACAAACAAAAATAAGCAAATGAAGTTCTAAATAAAAATTTCAATCAATTCAAACAAAAATTTTGATCCATAAAATAGTTGTGGTAATATGGTCCGTTTTAAATTTAGTAATCCATTCCCAGAAGATAAGGAGGACGAGATGTCTAAATTTCATAAAATCAAAATCTTGGGACATTTAGATACAATTAAAATTAAATAAAAAGTAAGAAAAGGAAAAAAATCCTTTTGAATGACTTTACTGTATCCATTTATTTTGAACTAAACATTAATCTTTTAAGCATCTGAACATTTTAAAGTGTATATTTTTTTCTATTAATTCTAATAAAATTTTTAATCTTCAATAAAACCCAAAGATGTAGAAAGCTTACCTTACCTTAGGGAATACAGTTGGAAACTAGAGATGTCTTCTTAAAGACAGTTTCTATGAAGGTTAGGAGTTTAATATGTTTTAAAGTTGAGATTCTGTGATTACATGATCGGTTTTTTTTTTTCCAGTGTTTCAGATTAGGATTTGTTTTATATTAGGGTTTTAAGTCTGTTTATGGTTGTATTCGTGATCAAACTGAATTTATGGGACGACTAAGTTTGTTTTGTTTTCCTGAAGACCATAGTTTTGTACTGGATGGGTGCCTGAAAATTAATTTTGGTTGTACTTTCCATGATGCAGGCTGTTGATCTGTTGGAGACTATAGGTGTGATCCAGAAAAAGTAGAAGAATTAATTAATTTTGTAACTAATTTGACTTGGCCTTATCATCCTATTATAGATCTGTTGGTATTTTGAAGTTTATTTTTTAAAATCTAAAATAAACATCCTGTATTTCTCATAGTCTTTAACCTTTTAAATAAAATAATATTTGAATCCCAGTGCACTTAATCAAATTTTATAACCAAGTTAAAAGGAATTTAATTCTGTTTCAAATTGCCTCCTTGATTCATGGAGACTTTAATGTTTTTCCTTAATTAATTTTTTATTTATAATCCATATTATTTCCGACAAGAATTAATTAATTTTTTATTTATATCCATGTTATTCCGACAAGAATCATTTTACAATAATAAATTTGAATTCTTGACTTTATATATATATATATATATATATATATATATATATATAACTATATATATATATATATATATCTCTAATCCAAATCATTACAGATCCTTGAGTTTTATTTATTTAATAAATTAATTTAAATTCAAACATTTAGAAATATCAATTTGGTGAATAAATAGGTTGCCCCTCCTCCTTCCTCCTACACCTTTACCTTGAGCTCTTCTCTCTTGCTCAGTCTTGTGCATTTCCTCTTTTCAGATGCTTTGGCTTGCTCCTCTCTGCCGAGTGCTCTGGCCCTCTCTCTAATTTTTCAAGTCTTTTCATGCAGGCGGCGTTGGAAGGCATATTTTGGTATACAAGTTGCTATTTTACTAAGGGGTGCCTTTCGAGGTGAGATTTTGTTGTTGAATCTTGGAGATAGAGAGTCAGTCCCCTCGCACCAAGGTTACAAGCGGGAGGAGGCGAATCCATTTAAGGGCCAGTGCAATTTGCGCCTCAACCATCTAACATATAAGTTCATCTTCTGATTTTCATAGTTTGTTTGTTTAAATTTAAGTCTAGTGTCATCCTTCTGATGCCAAAACCTTCTAAAAGTTGTATCGTAACGGCGGTAGGTAACTTGTTAGTACATGTCTAGGAAATTTCTATCAATAGCTGATAAGAGAACTTCAAAGAAGCCCAGTGGGGTATAGCGGTCATTATGATCCATAAAGCGAGACTTTTCTTTGGTATCTTAGCAATTTCTTGCTATTGTCTTGGTTTTGCGTCACCCTAATGAAACCAAGTTCAGCCAACATGATCAGCTCACTAAGTTTGATTATAGGCTTTCAAATAGGTTGTTGGGCTCACTAGAGTTGGTTTCTCAATTCTAAATTGGTTTCCACCAGGCACTTGGTGTACCAGTTCACAGAACACAAGCCATGGCTTAGCTTGGCATTATTCCTAGTGGAGTCCCAAGATTTTTGTTCTTTTATGGTGAAATGATTTGTTCCCTTATTTATAATTTCAACAATTATTCCTTGTTTGAAGTAAATGTACAATTTATCAGGTATTATGGTTGCTGAAAATATTCTGAAAATCGATATTAAATCCAAGATCTATATTGGCAAAAATACTCTCTTCTGGAATGACAGATGGCTGGAAGACTCTCCACTCATCAACCTTACCTTAAGAGATCTAAGCTTGGCTGATTCACTCAAACCCGTGGAAGCTTACTGGCACAATCCGACATAATGGAAATTAGGACCTTCTCCTTTGAACTTCTCCCCCTCAAACCTTATTGAAATTGGGATCTATAAGAGTGCGACCTGATTATGATGGGGTAGACGGTATTTGTTGAGGTCCATCCCATGATGGTAATTTCACTATAAAATATGCTTATAATCTCTGGTCTCCCTCTCCGAATATACACTTGGATGCTTCTTGGAGATTATTTGGAACCAAAATCCCTCAGAAGATTAGCACCTTCATGTGGCTCATCTATCATGGCAAGGTCACTTAAATTAACATGGAAAGAGTAAAAACGAAAATATCCGACAACCCTTATTATCATTGTTGTGTGATGGAGAGAGAACATCTGGACCATTTATTTAGAGAATGCGTCTGCGTGGAAAACCTGTGGGATATTCTGCTGGGAGATGCTACCATAACAGGAGCCCGTAATATGCCATTTCAGGAATGGATTGATAGCAATCTCCATAATAATCGGCAATAGAAGGAAGATGATTGGAGGAAAAGGTTTGATACTTGCCTTTGGTGTATATGAATGGCTGAATGATGAAGTTTTAATAACCGTATCATTGGTTCAATCGGAAAGAGCAGTAGTAAACTCCTACAACCATGAATTCGCAGCAGCTTTGCTTCTCAAGCAATCGCTATCAAAGGTAGACACTTGACTAAGAGTTGGTTTGGGTTAGGTGGAGTAAACCCCCTCTTGGATGGAGAAAACTAAATACAAATGGCAGTTTCCATTGGGAAACCAAGGTAGCAGGTTCGGGAGGCATACTGAGGAACAACAAGGGAGAAAGGGAAGACGACTTTGTAAGTTTTTCATTATGTGGGCTTTATTAATTGAACTTAATTGATTAATTTGGTCTAATTAAGTGAGATTATAAGGATTCTTAATAAATCATATGGGAATTTGTGAGTGTGTGGGATCTTTGGGCCGAATGTGTGAGGAGAGGGTCAGTGGTCGGGCTGATAAATAGAAGGCTCGATCCTTAATACTGGGATACGTATAATTCATTACCAGCATCTGATTCGATATTTTCTAACCGGTGAGAGGCATTCTCATTAAGTCCCGGTGTCATCGAGGCCATTCGGGAGAATCTTGAGATCGTTTAACCTGCGAGTGCTTCATCGATTACATCAAGCCATTCATGGATTCCAAATCAAATATTTAATTTTTAGTTCTCTCGGTTATTATTATGCTTTGTGTTAACATGGTAATCTAGAGTTGATTTAAAAGCGTGTCAATGATTTGGTATCGAGCTGACCATGGATTAGAATTCAAAACATAAGGAGTGGAGAAATTTTATTTTAGGGTTTTGCTGTCGGCTTCTGTCGGTTCGAATTTTAAATCAAATCAAACATGAATATTTTTACATGTTATTTGGAATGCCGCAGCGGGAGCGTCGAGATCGGTAGGTGGCGTCGCGGTGTTTGGAGCGACGCCCTCCGCCTTGTAGCCACCGCGTGAGGCGACGACGCGTGAAGAGGACACACGCCATATCGAACCCGGCGGCCCTGGCGGCGTCATCGCGGCGTCGGCGTTGATCCGGTTGGCGGAGCGCCGATGGCAGGTTCTGCCAATCCGTTTTCGGCCGGTCAAGCCGGGATCTTGACGTCGGCGTGATGGCGTGGTTCTTGGCGTGGATGATGGCGTCATCATGTGGTCGATACCCGACCGTTCGGACAGGCACGAGGTCTTAGTCAGGCCGGTTAATGATCGCGGGCAAGGTCGAGACCCGACCGTTTAGATCAGGCCTGGTCAAAGCCCGACCCGGATTTGGCCGCCGGTCGGCGGCTAACGGTCAGCGATCGGCTGACTGTGACCGCGGCGCCACTTTCGGCTTCCTGCGCGAATATACGGTGGCGCGTGAGGGGCGATCGTGAGATCCCTTTGAGCAATCTTGATATCTATGAGCCTCGTGTCCGAAATTCTCTACAATGTGGTATATTTATTTTGTATGTTGAAGCTTTTAAAGATATATGAAAATCGTATAGAACCTATGCGCTAGAAATTAGAGTATTTTACGTATTTTTTGTGTTCCTCTATGGTTTCGAAAATACATATGAGTAGCTAACATGTATATCCTTCGCATGTAAGGACTAAGTAGAGTCTAAACTCATTGTCTATGAATGAATTGAAACGAGTATAATTGGCATTACATATATATATATATTAGATAAACGATACATAAAGTTTATATCCACAGTATGAGTGATTTTCAAGGATTGATTAGGTTGTGACCGCGAAGTGGCACACTTGATTGGAGTTTTGAGAAATATCGGTCTCATCTTTGTCGGTGGGATAATCTCTGTTTATTACGTGATCATACTTACTCCCCGAAGGAGGTGATCTGTGTTGAATTCATGGAGGGGATACATGTATGGCATGTGGCAGTAGGCTGATCTTAGTGGTTCATACACCCCAGGTGGTGATTTCCGCGAAGGTGGAATATGTTCATGGCGTTGTCGTGTGGAGAGTGTCTGTTGCATGTCATATTTTACGCCCAAAGGTGATTATGTGATGATGTATGTAGTTCTCTGCATGAGTATTCACATGATCTTGATTGTATTGTTTTTGTTTGTTTTTCGGTCAATTTTTTACGTGACGACAGATTCCACTTGATTGAGGTCACTTCTTGGATTGAATTTAAGAAATGGAAAGAGGACTTTCTATTTGGAATGGAGGCGCGGATGTTCACATTAAACACAAAGGATAAAGCTAAATGAGATATCACAACCAACTTAGTAGTGAAAACGGACTATGCTACCTGGGAAAGGAGCAATAGGATTTGCTTATTGACAATGAAGAAATCCATGCGAGAACACTTAAAGTGGTTTACCGGTTAGGCTTTATCTTGCTAAGGAAATGATAAGCTGACCATAGAGAAATTTAGAAATCGAGAGTTTCATCTAATCTTGAGGTTGGAACACTTCTTCAAAAGCTCTTCAACATGAAGTATGATGGTATAGGCATTTGGGGTTAGAGATTATGCGAGAGGATGGTGGAGCCACAAAGCGGCTTCAAGCTCTTATTACCATTCACGATGCTTGCATTGTGCATCAAGCCCTAACACCCTTCCACGATTTTGGGATTATAAAGACAAACTACAATTCCCGAAGATGAGACTTGGTGATTAATGACTTAATAACGAGGTGGTGGCGAGAAGAAGAGAAACTTAAGAAGGAGAAAGAGCATATGGCATATATCTTTGCTAGTTCCCATAAGAGGAAAAATAAAGTTCAAGGGTGTACTCATAAAGGTGCTCGAAACTACGGTCGATCGACAATATGGGTCCAAAGAAGACATTCTTGAGATGGTGATCGGCGCTTCTTTACGAAGAAAAGGTCACATGAAGAAAGAGTGTGCAAAATTTAAAGCTTGGATGTCGAGCATTGGGCTTCTGGTGTGATTCTTTAACACTTGTTTGTGAATCCAGCCTATGCGAAGCACCATCCGAGTTCTTGGTGGCTCGATAGTGGAGCAACTAATCATGTTAGTTTACCATCTGATTCATAAGCCCAGGAGGAAGCGAGCAAGGATGAATCAGCTCTAGCGTAGGAAACAACGAGAAGGGCGATGTCATGTTAGTGGGAATGTAATCTTAATTCTAGATTACAGTTTTAAATTGATGTTGAAAGACACTTTTATGTACCTTCCTTTAGACGGAATTTAGTTTAAGTATCGTGTTTTGGATTCATATGATTACTCTTTAAATTAAGAAAGCAATGTTATTTCAATATTTCTTAATTCAAATAAGGTTGGGTGCTGTCATATGTCCGGATTATACGGATTAAGTTTATCTCTCGATGACATATCGTCGCTTATATGGCTGAAAGGTTTCTAAGAGACCATTACTGGGAAGAGTCTTATGCATTGTGGCATAAACGGCTTGGTCATATCTACAGGATAGAGTAGAAAGGGTGATAAAGACTAACATCTGCTGCTCTTAAAATGACTTAGAGATATCGTGAAATTTATGAAGGTAAAATGGCCAGATAAGAAGAAAAGCGCGGTCGTGATTCGACTTGTTGGAAGTCATTCACACCGATGTAGTGGTTATCACGGCAACCTTGTGTAGAAATTTTATTTCATCACATTTATTGATGACTATTCTCGATATGGTTATTTGTACTTGATTAAAGAAAGTGCGAATCTCTTGACAAGTTGAGATTTTTCGGTGAAGTCGGAGTTAGGCAGGGTCATAAAGGTTGTTAGATCACGTAGGGTGGAAGTATTATGGCAAGCATGGCGTCTTAGAATAAGGGCCATTCATGAAATACTTAGAGGATGCAGGATAGTGGCCTGATTTACTATGCTGGGAGTCTGACGAAATGGTGTAGCGAAAGCGTGATACGCACTCTTATGGAAATGGTAAGGGTATGATTAGTAGGACAAATTTACTGGTTTTCTATGGGGTGAAGCTTTGAAAACTTGACTTTGTACATTTTGAATCGATATTACTGAACATTTCCATTGACTCCTTTTGAGTTATGGGTGAGTGGCTTTGGCAAACCCGTCTTAGGTTTGGGGATGTCTGCGAAGTGAAGTTGTATAATCGACATTAAGTAAGTTAGACTCGAGGAACCACTCGATGTTACTTTGTATCTTACCGGAACATTCGAAGGGATATCGGTTCTATAATCTAATGAGCACAAGAATTGTGGAATCACGGATATTAAGTTTTTGGAGTTTTGATGTGTAGAAGAAAGTAATTGCTCCTGGTATTGAGAATGATAGTATGGTAGGTAATGTGGTATCATATCTCCTCCCGTCACAGATAATTGTGGGAAACTCCCACACACCATATTGAACTGTTGAGACTAGGGATCTGTTGTTGAGACGACTCCCAATGAAGTTCATGAGGCTCACCGAGTGCGGGATGTGGCTATTACTACTCCGATGGGAGATCGGCCCAAGGAGAGGCGATCGGCTATACCTGCCGGACTATTTAGTCTATATAGGAAGCGAAGACTACGATGTCGGTTCTGTGGCTGATCCGATAGCATGAGAGCTGTTTAGCACACCGCCGGTCGAAGAGCGTAGTTGGATCTGTGAGAGATGAAATTCAATCTATGAGGGCGTAATGGAGTTTGGGAACTTATTGAATTGCACAGAAGGTGTAGACCCGTTGTGGCTCTGGAAATGGGTGTATAAGACTAAAAGGGACCATAAAGGAAAGATTGAGAAGTTTAAAGCGGTTGGTAGCGAAGGTTTCACTCGAGAGAGAAGGAGTAGACTATGAGCGACATTTTCTCGGTCTCTTGGGATTCTTTCGAGGAGTGATCATGGCATTGGTTGCTCGTTTCGATATGGGTTACCGGATGGATGTTAAGCTGCCTTTCAATGGAGACCTTAATGAAGAAGTCTATATGATGCAACGAGAAGGTTTGTAGCCAAATGATTCGAGTAAACTTGTATGTAGGCGAAAAGTCTATTTATGGTCTCAGCAACTTAGACAATGAACCCAAAGTTTCATAGTGTTGTTACTTCATATGGTTTATTGAGGAACAAAGTAGATCAATGTATATCTTTGCGAGGTCGGTGGGAGGAAATTCATTTTCCTAATACTCTATGTGGATGATATCCTGCTATGACGATGACCTTGGTTTCTTGCATGGGAGCAAGCGGATGTTGTTAAAGAACTTTGATATGAAGGGCGCTGGTGAGTGTCTTTTGTCTGGGCATTGAGATTCACGGGAATCGTTCTACAATTTATTGGGTTTATCTCGAGAGAGGGCATATGTTGATCTCGTATTTTAGAAAAGATTCAACATGTCTGACAATGTAAAAAGCCGGGGAATTTATCTGTCACATAAAAAAGGTGATAAGTTAGTCTCTGTCATATCCTCATTGAGATATAGAAAGCGAATGAAGAATGTACCTTATCTTTGAGTGCACTTGGGAGTATTATGTCGATCATTGGGTTCTTTGCCCGAAGGTTATGGTACTTAAAGAGGACAGACTATATGTTGATTCCTGAACATGTTAGGGACACCACAAACTAGTTGGGTGTCGATTCGGACTTTCTTTGGTGTCGGGATGAAAGTCAACAGCGGATTATATCTTTAGAAGTTAGCGGAGGTGCGAGTATCATGGAAAAGTGAGAAACATAAATCAATTGCATCATGCCATGCAATGGAGTTTGTAGCATGCTTTTTAGCAGCTACTTTCGAGCTGGCTCCGAAACCTCATTAAGGAGTTAGAAGTATTTGATTTTGTGGATAGGCCCATACAGGTTGTGTTGTGACAATAACTCTGCCGGTGTTGTTTATTAACAACAACGAGAGGTCTCGAAGTCTAAGCACATGGAGGTCAGTACTTGACTATAAAGGAAAGAAGTTGGCCGTTGACGTGCGATTAGACACGTATCGACGAGATGATATGATTGCGGATCCGTAACTAAAGGCCTTAAGCCCTTGTGTATTTGATCGACATGTCATTAACATGGGCTTAGGTGTATCATGGGATCTTTGTAAATTAGTGGGATTTATTAAGTTTTATGTTGCTCTTATGAAGGTTGAATCCAATTTTTTTACATTTTTGTAATAATTGAATTTGTATCAACTCTTTGGCATTCAATAAGGTATTTGTGAATGTAGGTTTATCGAGTTGAGTACATATAATTATTGAAAAACTCGAGGCATTGTCATGAAGCCTTGAGTCGGTATGGGGCATTCTTGGCATTAGCCTTATAGATGTTTTGTTACATAAAGTAAAAGTTACCTATCAAGGTAACACATATACGATTCGTTGGAACCATGATGGAAATTCTCACATTTGACACACTAGGTTTTGTGACACTTAAGGAGAGAGAATTTGGACTAACAAAATGGATAACACATGAAGTATCACTCATTATGAGGTATTGTCCATTTAAACACACTACCATATTGAATCCATATCAGTAAAGTTGAAAGCACTTGTGACCATGGAAGGGCTTTAACGTGATACATGCAATTACGCCATGATTCAGTGTTGAACTGTAGGATGGATTGACTATTAAGAATAATCTACAGATCAATATAAAGGTGCGCACACGAGTTTTGTTTGATTAATATCGCCCCGAGTGGAATGTAAGTTTTTCATTATGTGGGCTTTATTAATTCAGACTAGTGATTAATTTGGTCTAATTAGAAGTGAGATTATAAGGATTCTTGTGAAATCATATGGGGTGGCAAGTGTGTGGTGATGCGGCCACGTAATGAGAGGCGTGGTCGAACTGATAAATAGAGAGGCTCGAGTCCTCCCGAGCCCTGGGATCACGTATAATTCATTCTCACATCTGATTCGGAGAAATATTTTCTAACGGTGGAAGGCATTCTCATTAAAGCCGAGTGTCATAAAGGGCCATTCGGGAGAAGATCTTGAGATACGTTTCTTTGCGGAGTCTTCATCAAATTCCGCATCAAGCCATTCATGGATTCGTCGGGTATTTAATTTTAGTTTCTCTCCATTATTATTATGCTTTGTGTTGTTAACATGAGTCTAGGTTGATTTAAAACGTGTCAATGAGACTTCTCGATGCGGATCGAGATGTAACAACATAAAGAGTGAAACTTAGGCTCTCTGTGGTTTAAAATGGCATGGGAAAATGGAGTTACAAGACTTATGGTTGAAGTAGACTCCACACAGTTGTCTTTAAGCTGGTTAAGGGAACCAGCAAACTCTCATGCCAATGTGATCCAGAATGTAAGGAATGGCTTCAAAGGTTGGATGGTTAACGTCGAGCATGTCTAAAGGGAGGAGTAACTTGGTAGGCGGACAAGCTAGTGAGCTCGCTCTAAAGTCTTATAGTAGGAATATCATAAGATAAACTGGAAGCCTCGAAGGAGGTTGATGGGTGATTTTCGAGTTTGATAGGCGGCGGGGAATACGGAGAAGGGTTGAATTATGGCGGGTTGTGTTTTCTTCGAGGTAGCCCCTCCAGTGATAAAAAATAAATAAAATGTTAACCTCATAATTACCTAGATATACTTGCTTTAATAATGTTATTTAGCCAGTGAGATATGTCTCCCACATACCCACCCCACACATACCCGTCGTGACATATAAATGGGATAGGGAAGGTACTTGGCCCTACGTCTCGGGTTTGGAATTCTTAAACCCACCGCTAGAGTTTAGGACAAGAATGAAATAAGTATTAGGTGTTAGGTTTAAGGTGATACTATCTTCGTCCCCAGTGCTTCACAAGAAGATGTACCATAGTTCAAGTTTGATGAAGATTTGAAGGTTTAAACATGAAGTCCCTAGAGAGTCGGAATTTATTTTCAAATTGAGTAAGGACTTCGAATAAGTTAAAGACTCTTGGGCCAAGAGTAACTAGAAGGAAGACATTGAAGAGGCCTATTACTTCTCTTGATCTTATGGATAATATTAAAGTCATAAATCCCACCTGAGATAATCTCTCGAATGAAGTTGAAACAAAGTAGGACTTCACTCACAAGAAGTTATTTGGTGCCCGAAATGCTAATTCTTATTGTTAAGGCGAAGATAATTTCCATAAGGAGATAATGTTGAAATTCATAATTAGATAATGTGGCGTTTTATCACATGCAAAATCACGTGATCTAGTGCAACAAGAAAGACCTACTCAATCTAGGACTATGTCATGTGATTTGATCTGTGAGAATCATCATAGGTGAAGGTTTCTACTTGGGAATAGGACTCAGTCCTAGACGAAGTTCGAATGAGTTGACAGACATAGAGGCTCTACTTAAAGATTACTCCCTCTCACGGTCTCGACTTACAGAAGAAGCATCATGATAAACTAGTATTTATCAGCATCCTACATATAATGGAAAGCTCTCCAATCTAATAATCAAAACTATCAAACTAGATTTGGAACATACTGGGTTTAGAATTGTCAATATCGTCGTCTCTAGTATTCTATGAGAAGATGACTGCTTAGAAGATGAAATTTGAGGAAGATTTGATGGGCTAAACATCTTATCCTTGGAAGAACCAAAAGTAAGTCCGGACTAAAGATCATCCTGATTACTTACCGAGCCTTTTAATTTGGGGAAGTCCCGGATAGAAAACAAACTGACGTGGGGCCTTAAGTTAGTTTTGGGTATGGAGGCAATTGGGAGCAAGTAACCTATGGGTATGAGATCTTTTAGGCAAGCAGATATAGATCAAATAAAAATCATTTAGGCAAGTGAAAAAAGATCAAATCAAGAAGTTCGGATATTCTAAGCTATCAAACCAGAATTGTAAACAATCTAGGAAGATGAGACTTTAGCAGCAAGTTTCCTATTTCTACGTGATAGCTTAAAGGAAAGTTCGGATAATTCAAGGTAGGTTTGGAGTCATATTAGGATAATGATTCAACCTTATCTAGTCTTCCATAATCAAATATACAAGGCTATATATTTGGGTTTTTGGAAGATGTTCAACATGGATTCTACAACTATTTGAAGTGCAAGCTAAAAGCCTTTCACAATTGTGGAAGATCACTTCTTTATGATTCATAATCTCATCTTATTTTGATGTAATGTGGGCATGGGTGTATGATATTGTTGAGAGGGGAATGAAGGGAGTTCATTCTAAACCTGTAATGCTGATTAGATTGAAGAGGGCCTTGAACAAGAGGGGAGTCTCGTGACATGGCAAGGTAATTGCAACCTTGAATCATATTGGTGGGAATCTAGCGTTTGGGTGTAAAAGGAGAGTGAGGGAGTTCATTCTGAATTTCATTATGAGTGATTAGGTTTCAAGGATCGTGGGTAGAAAGTCTTGTGCCACGTAAGACTAATTGTAAACCTTGGATGGTAGTAGAAATCATTGCGTTTGGGCGCAATACGTGAACACAGGGCGATTCTTGAATCATGTAAGAATTTTTGTGTGTGCTTTTATTTTCTTTGCATATATTTTTATTTGATTATCTCTGAACCATCCTAAATGGGATTTGGACTTATGACACATCTGAATCCGAATCGAATAAGCAGGACCATGTCGAGAACACTCCTTATATATGAGATTAGGTAAATGGGATGGAGGTCGCCGTCCCGAGCCGTCTCATTGTCATTCCTAATTTGATCAAAGTTTATAGGCGATCCTAAAAAGTGTAGTGTGTGTCTTACTCTAAAACTGATACTTAGCTTCCAAAGGTATACTTATGGATTGAGGTAGAAGAAGAGGATTTTTGGTTAGAGGAAGCCATTGTTGGACAGTTTCTATAAGAAAGCTTAAAGAGAGTTGAGGAATGGGGATTAACTTGTGGATCCCAATGCATAAGCATGTGACTTTCGATTCTCATCTAGGCGACTCTATAATTTCTACATCACTATCATTAGATTCTAAGTATTTAGGATATTGGAAGTGGTAGAATTAAATTGGATTTTAATCTCTGTCTCAAAGATTCATATAAAAAATGTAGTTATTTTGTTGAGACAAACAATTATTAAAACTAAAATAATATTTATTATTTATTTACATAATCAAAATTTATTTAAAATTAAATGTGCATTATTTTATGATATGTAACAAGAGTTATTTATTCATCATGACCAAAAGTGTAATGATGGGGAGGTGGGTGAGTAAGGACTCACCCACCACAAAATTCAAAAGCAACTAGGTCTCCCACCCAGCAGTTTACTGGCATATATATATAAAAAAAAAGCAGAGGAAGTTTTCAATCATTTTTCTTTTTTGCTCACAATGGTAAAAAAGGGAACAGTAAGAATACAGAAAAATCCAAATCACCTTTGTTGGGTTGCTCTAAAGGATCCCCCCCAACCCAAAACAACCCCCAAGAGGCCAGACCAGGGATGGTACATATCCAAGAAATAGGTACATATTCACTAACTTTCTAAGCTGCAAGCTAACCCGCCTGCTTCAGGTAATAATTGGAGTTCAAAGTCAGAATACTATACTTTATTTAAAAATATATATATATATATATATATATATATATCCATGTAGATTTTTTTAAATATTCAAAAAATTAATATTTTATTTTAAAACCATATTTATCAACTCCAATTTTAAAAATTAATTTTAAAACCACATTCAATAAATACGATTTTTAAGATGAATTTAAAACTGTATTTATCAATTATAGTTTAAGATTAATTTTAAAACTGTAAATTGATAAATAAGATTTGAGTTAATTTTAAAATTATAAGTTAATAAATACGGTTTAAAAAAACAAAAAAAAAAAAAAACTAATTTTATGAATATTTTAAAAATATCTGTGTATAATTTTTCTTTAAAATGAATTACTTTCGTATCAAACTCCTTAATTGGACCTGAAATCCAAAGCAGGGATGGATGGTGAGTAGTAGAGACTTTTTCTTTTTTTCTTTTTTTCTATTTTTTGGAAAACTTGAATTCATTAATGACTTTCGTCTTTTTAGGCTGCAAGCAAACCCGCCTGCCCAGGTACCACTTGGACCTGGAATCCAATGCAGGGATGGTGGTGGTGAAGACCGAAGACTTCTCTAGTTTTTTACTTTTTCTTTTCTTTTCTTTTTTTTTTTTTTGGGAAAACTTATAAAGAGTTTGAATTCATTAATAACTTTAATAACTTTTAAATATCATTTTAAAGGAAAATTATAATTTAAAACTTGAATTTTAACTACATTTTCATTAAATCGAATTTTTACTTTTCTTTTCTTATCTTTTTTTGGGAAAACTTATAAAAAGTTTGAATTCATTAATAACTAATAACTTTTAAATATAATTTAAAGGGAAAATTATAATTTAAAACTTAGATATTATCTACTTTTTTCATTTAAATCCAGAATAATTTTTTAAACTTTAATTTTAATTATAGTGGCCTTGAATTTCCTAAAAGGCTAAAACAGAGTCCAAACCTGGGCGTAGTTGACGTGGCGTCCATCATGACATAATTAAAGTTAATTAAAATTATTTATTTTTAAAAATTATAATTTAAAACTTTAACTTACTTTCACATTTTGACTTTTTCATAGAACAATGGGTAGAAAACAATACTTCACAAAAAGAAAAGATTTTTTTAGAAAATTTATTTAACTTATATCACATATAGTTTTTTTTCTTTTTTATTTTACTTTTATCTTTATGATAAAAAGTTGTTTTTACTCTCTTATGTTTTAAAATAAAATAACGGTGTTATAATAGTTAAATCTATACTTTTTTTCTTTTTTAAAATAATGCTTGCATCTAATTTCTTATATAAATATTAAATAATGCCAAAATATTTTTTACAATTTTAGGTAACTCTTTGTTTTAGAAACAAATTAATCTACTATAATTTTACCCACCAGAAGTTTGATGGATAATAAATTAGTGATGTTGTTATCCAAGGAAAATAATCATTATTCTAAATTATTATTTAAAATAAAAACAGATATAAAAATTAAATAATCTTGATTAAAAAATTAATAGCAAATATATACAAAAAATTCCAAAATCCAAACCAAAACTATATATACCATATTTGTCAATATATTTGCCTCATTATTTATTCAAATTTTGATAAAATTAAAATTCCATATTCTTCATTTAACAATAAGAAAAGAACAAGCTGTAGAATCATAAAATTTATCACAAATTAATTTTAGATAAAAACGAGATATAAAAATTAAATAATCTTGATTAAAAAATTAATGGCAAATATATACAAAAAATTCCAAAATCAAACCAAAACTATATATACCATATTTGTCAATATATTTGCCTCATTATTTATTCAAATTTTGATAAAATTAAAATTCCACATATTCTTCATTTAGGAATGAAAAGACAATTGTATAATCATAAAATTTATCAGATATTGATTTGACCTCTTATAACTTGCAACAAATCTAAAATAAGTTGAACCCATTAGAATTAAAATTTTAGAATACCAAAACGTCATTTACATTCATGTAATATCCACAGCAAAATTAATAATTTCATTGATTAAAAAAAAAGGATTTGATACTTTTTTCTAAATTAAAAAGTAATAATTTAATCTCAAAATGGATTTTAATTAGGGGTGTAACCGAACCAAACGGTTCGTGATTCGTTTGGGCTTCGGCTCGGTAAAAGCTGTTGAATTAGTTTATTAAGTTAAATGAGCCGAGGCCCAAACTCCATTTTTTAGGCTCGTAAGTTCATGGCCCGACGACCTTAAGTTGAACGTAGGGATCCGCGACGGGCTCGTTCGCCATTTCGTGACAGGCTCGCGAGCAATTTCGAAGAAACGAATTTCAGCGAACAAGCTACCAGATATTTTGAAGTTGTTATATGTTTGTTTTAAACATTATTCTTGAAATTTTAAAGATGATTGTAATATTTTTATTTTGGGTTTATAACTGGATGGTTGATATGTTAGTTTAATATGTAACATGTTGTGATTCAAGTTCAATAAATCATTATCTTCGAAACAACTATATGATCTAAAACTATCAAACCACTGAATATAAATAAATGCATGAACTCAGCGATATGCAGACTCACACAGCAAAAAACACCACAGAGCAGCCACCAGCAGACTCCTTGCTCCGGGCTCATAAGCGGGCTTATAATCGAGCTCACAAGCGGGACGAGGCAGGAGCTATAATCCAAGCGAGCTAAGCGAGCAGGCTGAGTGGGGCTCGATCTTGATGAGCTCGTAGAGATTCGAGCTCAGGCACAGTTTTAAAAAATAAAGGAACCCGAGCCGAATCCGAGCCCTTCCAAAAATTTACAAGCAGAACCCGAGCCTTTGATAATTCGGCTCGATTCGACTACGATTACACTATTTAATAATAACTCATATGAAAAGTGATATAAAATTTTCTATAAGTAGAAATATTAACTATTATCCAATTATCATTTTTATATTATTAGATAATTAATCATTTTAGTTTATTGTGGTTTTTAGTCTTATATTCTTCCATAGCTATCTTGTATGATGAACAATTCCACTATCTGTAGTTCTTGATGATTTCCATAGGTCTTCCCATAATTAAAACATGTTATAGTTTAGACGTATCAGAATGCATATCTTTAGAGTCTTTTGAGTTTGTTCTTGAGTTTGTTCTCAACTTGAAATTTGAAATCGGTGATAGTGTTTTTCATAACTTTATTTTCTTTAAGAAATTCATCAATCCCATCCTCTAAAGCCTTGTTCAATTTGCATACTTTAAGTAATTTGTCAAATATGGCTTTGTAAGATTTTTCAATAGATTTCATTATTAACTCCCCATTGTCACGTACTATCACTTCTAGAATCTAAATCCATAATGCTATTTTGCTCTGCATATAGTGGTGAACAACTTAGGGGCCAAAGTGAAAGAGAGAATGAGCTGTGTTGTGTTGGGGAGAGAGAAGTATGTGGGCCTCATATAAGAGGTATTATTGGATTCAAATATGATGTCACATATTTTTATACTATATTTGTCTTCATAACATATGGGCTTGTTTTATATAGTTTTCATAATATCCACCTTTTTCATGATTTCCTTTCGCCCATTATATTCTGAAAAACAAGCTAGTCAGTCACCTTCTCCTCATAAATTCCCGAAGGAACACTCAGCTCGCAACCAACCCCTTCTCCATCTCCATTCCTCATCGATTACACCAAAGAAAAGCAAAATTTTGCTCACCTAGATTCCTCCACATCCCCACTCTCTCTCATCATGCTATGCTTAAAACTGACCTGACTAAAATCCAGCTGAGATCCGCTTTATCATTCTCCATCCAAATTAATCCACAATCACGTTTTTGAATCCCTTCTAGTTATGACATATAAGAACTTTACAATATTATCAGTTTAAAAAATTAAATCCTCATTTCAATTTCATACTTTATATATAACTTACATGTGTGTATTTCTATGTATTTTTACCTACGATTTAACAAAGTAAAAAAATCTTGTTTGATTAGATTAATAGAACAAATACGTGGAAAAAATCAGGTTTCTAAAAATAAAAAGTTATTTTTGAATTTTAATTCACCTATCTCCACCAAGCATTGCCCTTGTTTCAGCTCATGGGCCTATGACCATATTACGTGTTTTGACCAAGTCAATAGAGAAACTCACAGCTTTTCTCTCTTCCCTCTTTCTTTCCTTTCTTTTTCTTCCTCACGCTTAACTTTTCTATCTCTGCTGGAGTGAGAAAAGAGTTATGCAAAACTTTCTTCTTGGAGTTTCATGGAAGGGGCAACCTTGTATAATTAAGGTTTGATATGAATGATTGATTTTAGTGTAGTCTTTGTTTTTTACTTACTTTTCATTATTAGATGATTGTGGGAATATTTTTTTCTTTATTTTGGTTTGATAGGAGCCTAAAATACTCAAGAGTCAATAATTCTCCGATAACTTCCATGCACTCAATTTTTTTTTCTTTTAACATTTCTCATTTAGATTTTAGTTTTGCCATTATTACACATGCATGTAACCAATGAAACATTAACTACTTAAAATCTTGCCAATATTAGCGAAAGTGGAATCCAGCGCGACTCCATCATGGGGAACTTTTGTGGAAAAAAAGGGTGAGGATGCAATAAGACAAAGCATACATGACTCGATAAATTCATGGAAGAATTTATAGGTTAGGGATTTCCAGCATTGAAAATTTGGGATATTGAAGTTGCATATTCTTTTTGAAAAGTAATGAAATAAAAATATTAAAAATGATGTTTCATGTTTGTTGTCTTATGAAAATCTCAATGAAAATTAAATATGAGTAAATCGTTTAAAACATATATTTTAAATCCATTTAAATCTTTATCGATGAATTAAAACAAATAAAATAATTTTGAAGCAATAAATAAAAATAATATATTGAATTTAACTCTATTTTTATTTTCATAGTTTTCTTTCCTTCTACTTTCCTTCTTTATTTTCTTTCCCTTATATTTCCCCTCAAATTTCCAAAGAATCAAATATAGCCTAAAATTCTAAGAAAAGACCTATAAACTCGAAGGTATTATCTTAATACTCTTTTATTCCAACTCTCCTTACCTCACATGTACTTGTTTTGCCTCATAATAAATTTAATACAAATGTTTGAACTCATATTCCTCCTATCCAATTCATATATATTGATTGATTATTTTTCTCTTATTTATTTTGTTTTCCTCCATAAAATTAATGTTTCCTTACTAATTGAATTTGCATTCTTGGATATCTTATGTGTGTGTTTTATTGAAAAATGTTATCCTATGCACATTAAATATAGTGTCCCTTTGAGCTTGATTTCTATGAGTCTACATAGTATTTTGTAAGTTAGGAGTTTCAATGCAGTAAAGTCCTTTTCATATGAAACACCTTGAATATACATGAAGTTTTTGGAGTTAATTCCAAAATCCAAACCAAAACTATACCATATTTGTCAATATATTTGCCTCATTATTTATTCAAATTTTAATAAAATTAAAATTCCACAAATTCTTCATTTAGGAATGAAAAGACAACTGTAGAATCATAAAATTTATCGAGAAATAGTTTGACCTCTTATATCTTGCAACAAATCCAAAATTAGTTGAACCCATTAGAATTAAAATTTTAGAATATCAAAACGTCATTTACATTCATGTAAATATCCACAGCAGAATTAATAATTTCATTGATTTTAAAAAAAGGATTTTATACTTTTTCTAAATTAAGAAATAATAATTAATCTCAAAAATGTATTTTAATAATACATGTGATGCTGACCAGAGTCGGTTGACAACCCATCAACCCGCGGAATATTCATGGGCATCGGATGATTCGATGTCCACGCTGGTCAATCTCATTCACAGGGACTCATTTCTCTATATTTTTCTTGCAAATGTATACAACTTCCCATATTATTATACAAGAGTTTGATATACAACTCTTTTACAAACCAAAATATATCAAAACAAATTGTCCCAATATATTTTACAAACATAGTGTTCAAGGCCACAACCCGGCCCTCTTCATACTCACGGCCTCGAAGGAATTATTAGATCCTCGATGTACCTAAAGGGTGATCCTGATAGAGTGATCAAAGCGTTAGATATATCTTCTGAGGATACTCCCGCTAAGTGCACATGTAATGCAGGTTACCTGATCCACACTGAATGCGCATGCCATAAATAAGATGGGCCGTGCGGCCCAATCAGAGTCCTCAGTTCCTCGCACATGCATATGCCAAGTGTGAAAAACCGTCATGGGCGTTCCGCCTATAACCCTTTTTCCAAAAAAAAATTTGTTTTATTTTTTTATTGGACAATGCGGAAATATAGTGTGGACCAGTCTACGATTAGTACTGGTGGCCTCAGAGTGTGTGGGCCCGATCTCCGTCATGCTGGTGGAGTCTCGAAATACTTTGACCCCAGACTGATCACAGAAAACTACTTCTTTTTGCAGTAGGGACGGAGACTCCGTCATATATATGTATATATATAGTGGACAATCCTCGAGAATCATTTGCATTCTTGATGTACCATCGAACCCCGAGCACGAAATTGATCATTTCCATGCACTCACACTCATGTCATACGATGCCCACGTGTATAAATGCAATACAAGTGTCATTTCATGTAGAACCATGCTACATGTCGCTCGTGTCCACATGCAACATATAAATCACACATTACATGTCAAGTGTCATGGATAAATTATGTTTAATGTATATAATTATTTTCATTTTTATCCCATATATCACATAATTTCACACATTAACATATTATTCAATTTACAATAATAACTTACCGATGTATTGTATCGCCATAAATCCGATCATACTTGGCCTCGGAAAAATCTAGACTTGGTCCAGAAATTCCAGCTTTTATAAATATCACGCAAAAATTCAACAATAAATTTCCTGCTCAAGCCATCACAGACGGCGTTCGTCTGACGGTTCCAGCGGAAGTTAGGAACTAAAAGCGGACCATTCCTCAGCGAGATTTCCGTAGAGTCAGAAGCACAAATTGGAGTTGGACGGGAAAGTGCAGGCGTCGAAATTCAAGCGTTGTGTCGATTCGCGGGGGTAGTGCGGAAATTTGGTGGCCATGAAATCGAGTCCGTTGGCCCGACACTGTCGACCGCGAAAGATACGTGGATGTCGGTGCTTCGGCACCACACCATTGAGTCCCCCTTTTCCGGGACCCGAGTTTACTTAATCGGGCGAGTCTCCTTTGTACGGAGGCTCTACCCCGAGAATACAACATGCGATTACATGGTAACCTATCGATATTATACAACGACCACAGGGTCCACATACGAGTAAAATGGCCACATATGGCGTTTATCCATACTCGAACATATAAGCGCATGACTATGGACCGTAGTTCGTAGGTTTAAATTTACCACTCTTATACAAAACATATATCAAAATAAGGAATTATACATGTTTTACAAAATATAAATCAAAGTCTGTCGGCTTTCTTCTTATTATCGGCCTCTAGTGAGCGCCATCTCCTTGCACATCTCCTGTACCTGAAAGGAGGGTCCCACGACTGGGTGAGCAATGCCCAGTAGAGTGAAATCCTACAAGGGCTACTCCCCACCTAAGTGTACATGCAATGTTCATGCCACAAGCACATTCAATCATGATTATGTCAATCCACAGAATGGAATCTACATGACATGAATGAGATGCTACTCCTCATGATCACTGTACGAAGTCATCAGGCTTCTCTCGACATGCAATATGCCATGTATGAAAAGCATTTTCAAAACAAAGATATTTGTTTTTGTTGTGGACAACCCTCCCAGATAAGCGTTAGTGGACATACTCAGACCAAAGTAACTGTAATGGGTGACCCTCCGGCGTATATTGTGGACACTAATTATATGGATAACCCTCCCGATATATTATAGTGGCCATACTCTAGATAATAATTATGTGGACAACCACTCGATATAAATTAGTGGACATGCTTTGATAATAATTATGTGGATAACCACTCGGAGTATATTGTAGCGGTGGACATACTCCGATAATAATTATATGGACAACCCTCCGATAAAACCGCTTTGTTCAAAAGCCATGTTAGGCAACCTCCGATCATTCATGCGACCTTTTAGGACTTTGTCCCTAGACCGAAACCAACATCAACACCAAACACAATGCTGATTTTTCCCATGCACTTAAACCCATTTCATGCGTTGTACTCGCGCATAAATGCAATGCAATATGCCATTGCCTATCGCTGGCTTATATATATGAGTGTTATATGTACATGCCTACTCATGCATTTCAACCCATGCATCAATTGGAAAGTTATATCAATGAACACATAAATTCCAGTAATTCACATGATTCCCATGCCAACATATCGATACACGTATATTGACATCATAAGTCATTACCACTCGAGTAGCGACATAATTTAACCTCTAGGCCTAATTGTGACATGTCAGTCCACAAGTAGCCTACAGCAAGCCAATACAATGGCCTCCAATCATACACAAACTCATGCATTTACCCAAGCCTCATGGATAATTATATCAACATGCATATAATCACCAGCCAACATCGCGGAATTGATATGTATTAGGCAGTGCGCGTCATCATAACCAAGCAATTTGCACACTTGGTACTCTGATTAAATTTTCCAGAAAATATGTGGGCACGGAAATGCCATTCAGGCATATGGCCAGATTCTAGACTTAAGAGGCTTTTCCTACAGTCCAAGAACACACAAATCGGAGTTCGGACGAGAAAGTTATGACCGTCCAAAGTTAGAGGCTTCACGTGAACAGTGACATATGCGAACCCAGAAACATGCATTTTTATGGTTCTCTAAACGCCATCCAAAAGCATTGACTAAGGCTCAGCAAGACTAAACAACTCCACCATGGAAGAATTAACTTTGAGTAGGAAGGTTCTCTACCTCTTAGACGAAGCCAGGAAACCTCCAGAAGACCGAGCTAGAAACCCACGTCCTCCCGAACTTTCCGCTCGAATCTTCGACGAAAATTCTTGATTTCGGTTTCCAGCGTTGCCACCAATTACTCCGACTATAAGCCGCCCGTCTGAAAAGGCGACCACCCGACTCAGTGTAGATCTTAGAGGAACTGGGCTTCTCTCACAACTTTTCTTCTCAAACGAGAATCTTTGGCCAGAGTGCGGTTGTCGGTACCCATGCGTAGCCCTCGTCGAGTAGATGAACTTTAAATTTTGGCTCAACGGATTCCGACCACCCGATCTCCGTAGATCGTAGAGAGAAGGAGGAGTTTTCTCATTCTCTCTAACCTTCTCCCTTCTTTGCCCGTTTTCCCTCAATGAGCATTTCCTTTCTTAACTTCTTTTTTGTCTCTCTTGAAAGCAAGTTGGGCTGGGGCCACTTCGCTCCATGAGTCCATGACCCGTCAGGAGTTCATTTACGTCGAAACAATTTATTTCTTTTCGGTTCAATTCATTTTTAAATGAACTTAACTCCGATTCTTTCTGACTCAGGATTCTCGTAAAAATCTAGTCCACAGGTTATTAAGAACCACCACTTCGTAAGAAATTACAGGATTGTCTGCGTAATTCGACGAAATTTTTAGGTCGTTAGGTTTGTGAGAGCCAATTGTATGATCCATTTAAATCATTCGAGATCTAGAGAATTTTCTAAGCTTCCCTACACCATTATGGCAATTTATTATTATTATTATCATTTTGCTATTTTTGAAAACTTTTATTTTCGGGTTTACTCAGTTTCCATTACGCGGATTTGCTCGGTTCAGGCGTCTTGCTCGTATGATGGTCTGGGAACTCATATACTCAGTCCATGGTAGTCCTGAAAAAACCGGACTACCTGTAAATAGTCGCCTCGAAGTGGGACCCAGGTGTTAGGTCCCTACACGGCCCCTATGCTTGAAATGAACCGGACTAGGAGGAAACCTACCTCTTGTAGCGCAGTCCTCGTCGAATATACAGACTTTACTTCTTAGTCTAACGAGTTCCGACCGTCGGAACACCACTTTCCTTTTCTCCTTCTTTCTCTCTCCCTTTCTTCTCATTCTCTCTCTCTTTTCTTTTCCTCTCTTTCTTTCCTTTCTTTCCCTCTCCTTTTCTTTTTTTTTCCTTCATTTTCCTTCTTGTTGCTACCTCCTTACTGACAGCTCCACACCCATATATATATCCTTCTCCATGTACCACCTGTATTGACACATGGCATGCACACATGGATTTCCATGTGTCACTCACATGGCTTGCCATGTGTCGCCCACATGGCTTGTCATGTGTCGCCCGATACCCGTTGCCTTGAAAAACGTGAAATTCCAACTATTTCGGAATTCAAAGAAATTCGCCTAAGCAACTAAATTTCGCATGATGAGCCGTGATGAGGTCATTTAAATCAAATCGAATCTAGAAAACTTTCGGGTTTAAACACAGTATTGTGAAACGAGTTCACCGTGTTTGCCTGGGTTTTTTGGAAAAGCTGAGTGCAGGTTTTACATTCTTCCCCCCTTAAAAGAATTTCGTCTCGAAATTCACATGCACATATACATACAATCACATGCACATGTATCATTCATTACTACCAAATGATTAAACAACGTACCGTCATCCTCAAATAGGAAAGGATAATTGGCATGCATCATGTCCTCACGTTATGTTACTCTCGGCTCCTTGGTCTTTGCCCTGGCCTTAGCCTAGTTTCACGGAGTCTTCGTCGCAAAGGCAGTCTCGACTATCCATAATACGCCACGAGGTCCCTCCTTAAAGGTCAAATATGTGTGATAGTAAGCTTCTGCTAATCCCGACATGGTGGATCTGGAATGTACTTAGAATCATGGAGACATGGAGATATCTCATGTGGACACTTTCGATAAACTTGGCGGTAAGGTAGTGGAGTAGGCAAGCGCCCCACCAGCCGTATCTCGAAGGGCAGATAAACCTCGGTGATAAGCTTTCCCCTTGTGAGCGATCCTCCCTCTCTTAAGTATCACCTTGAAAACATGGTCGCCCCCTCGAGCTCTGGGGTCGTGTAGCCCGATTCGTGGGTCTTGTCGGATTTAAGCCGTGAGAAGTCATTTAGTATCAAGTCCACCTTCGAGGTGTCTTTGATCAAATTCGGACTGTGGTGGGCTCTCTCCACCTCAGATCCAGCGGATTTGGAGATCGACACGGTCTCATAGTCTTATCATATGGCGCCATCACATATACTCGCGATAAGCTGTTGTTATAGCGAGCTTTACGAGGCGAATGCTCATCAGACCCTTGAGATCCGGGAGGCGCATGCCGCGAGCATGTCCTCGACACACATGCGGTCCTCTCGGGGCTTACCATCACATGCGTAGGATTGAAGCGGCGGTACTCATCATCGGCTGTGTGCCCGTGTCCTCTGGAGCTCTTCCCAGTGAGCCATCAACCTAGGATCTATGTACGATATAATGAGGCCCGACACTCCATGTAGTCGGTTGTCTCTCGTATGCCCAGCCTACGAATTCCTCCGATTGTGAAGGTCATCATACGGCAAAATGTGCCGACTTAGTGAGTTGGTCCGCTATCACCCATCTTGCATCGTTAACCCGGTACCGTCCAGTGGCAAGTGAGTCCTGAAGTCCGTCGTGACGTGTTCATCCGCTCTACTGTGATGGATGGAGCAGCCGGCTGTCGTTGGTGCTCAGCCTTTACCTATTGGCACATGAGACACCGTCGAATGAAATCCCCAACGTGTCTCTTCATCCCGCTCCAATAATATTGGCAACAAAGATCATGGTACATCTTCGTGCCACCTGGATGCACTGCAAACTAAGGGAAGTGGAACTCCCTGAGGATCTCCTCTCTCAAATCGGTCAGCGAGGCTTCTGACGAGTCCTATCTTGAAAGCGCCCTACGTGTGAATGGCCCGACCC
Organism: Tetrastigma voinierianum; assembly: GCA_016808115.1. Lineage (NCBI taxonomy): Eukaryota > Viridiplantae > Streptophyta > Magnoliopsida > Vitales > Vitaceae > Tetrastigma > Tetrastigma voinierianum. The sequence goes on along the minus strand of JAEQBH010007723.1, from coordinate 53,170 downwards.
TCATCCCTTATGCACGAAACGTACCTGTCACGTGGATACCCACTCACGCGTCCACAATCACTTTGTATTTCCAGTCACTCCGCTCAATAGGGAAGGCGTAGCCACCAAACTGTACTACAATCCAAACTGTCCCACAGTCTCGAGCATCTGCCACTCTTAGGAAGCTACACTAGCTAGTGCTCCTCGTGACTTCCGACTAAGCGCATCCGCCACTACATTTGCCTTACCAAGGTAGTATCTGAAGTGAAGTCATAATCCTCCAGATACTCCATCCATCTGTGTTGCCTTATGTTAAGGTCCCGCTGTGTAAAGATGTACTTCAGACTTTTGTGGTCTGAAAACACCTCAAACTGCTCACCATACAAATAGTGGTGCCAAATCTTTAAGGCAAAAAGACTATGGCCGCCAGCTCCATATCATGTGTGGGGTAGTTCCGCTCGTGGTTCTTCAGCTGTCTAGAACCATAAGCCACAACCCTCTTGGACTGCATTAAAACACATCCCAGTCCGTCTTTCAAAGCATCGCAGTGTACAATGTACATCGATCCCCTTTCCGGTACAATCAGAATAGGAGCTGAAGTCAGCCTCTTTTCAATTCTGGAATGCTTTCGCTCACCTGAGTCATCCCTCGAGCTTGACCCCCTTAGATTGACCTTGTCATAGGTCTGCGGTAGTCGGGAGAAGTCATCAGTGAGCGCTCTGTAATCTGCGCGATCCCGAGCTACATATCTCGAAGGCGAGCCGGTCTCTCGACTCATAACCGCCTCGACCTTCTCAGGGTCTGAGACACTTTCCCGGCGACCTTTACACATGCCAAAAATCTCACCTTAGTAAGCAGAAACTTACTTCTCTTGGAACTGCATATATTGATGCTCTACGGGGGCTGGAGAACAATCCTCAAAATGGTCCTGTGCTCCTCCTCGGCGAGTAGATCGAGATGTTGTCGACAAAAGAGTACCACAAGCCCGATCCTAGATAGAGGTTGGAACACCTGTGCGGGAAATATGAATGTTCTTTGAGCGCGTTCGTTATCGGCATCCATTTATGAAATCGAAATGTCTTGTGTCTGACGTTGTCTTAGGGATGTACGCTCACAACCCTCAGCGATGATAAAGCTGGTGCGAAAGTACATCTTAGACGAGGCTAGCCTTTCTGTGATCAAACATATCATCAATCCTTGTGAGATCACCAGATTCTTAATCGTAACACTGTTCAACTGTTGGTAGTTAATACACAGTCGAAGGGTCTTATCCTTCTTTTTTGCAAAAAGCGAGCAGGGCTTGAGTGAAGTGCTAGGTCTAATGGATCCTTTGTCCATGATTCCTGTGATTGGACGCTTGTTCTCACTATGACTCAGCTAGTGTCATCATGTGGAGTCATAGAAATACGCGACGTGCGAAGATGTAACTCGTCGCAGTCTACATCCCTCAGCGGGGTAATCAGATAACTCATCAGGAAAAATATCCGCCATTGCTGCCAAGAGCTACTGTGAGGTAGACTCACGTCTGTCTCACCTCGTCCTCGGTAAGGCTTGTGCCTTGACCCCTCGGCTTCCGTGCCACACAGGTCATACACGGTCATTAAAGCATCTTGCTTATCCCCGCTAACACGACACAAACCCATCAGTGAAGCAAGAAAATTTTAATTTTAAAAATGGTAAATGGTAATTTCGGTCAAAATTTGGAATTTTTTCTAGATCTCGAATTGATGAAGCCGGACTTAGATTGGAATCTTCTCACGAAATCTAGCTCACTACGTCAAATTTAGGTCGAATTAAGGCAGTCATAATTTCATTTTTCGAACCAGCGAGGGTAGTGCGAGATCTTGGCACATTTTGAGTGGCTCAGAAAGATGAAGTTCTACGATGTCAAGTGGAGATCTGGTCGAAACGTGAATTCAGTGGGACCCGCAGAGACACATGACATCATGTTATTGGAAGGAAATCATGGTAGATGGATAAGGGATGAGTGTAATCGAGGTGGCGATGAAATTGGACACTTGTGAAATGAGAAGAACACGATCTTGACCATGCATAAAGCCGGTTTGGGAGGGAAAGGAAGAGAAGAAAGAGGGGACAGAGAGAGGGAGAAAGAGAGTTTTTATAGTGAAGCTCTCCCAGCCTGCCAGATTTTAGGCGATCGGTCTAGTCAAATCCGGCGAAGACGAGAGGTAAAGTTGATCCCCAGCGTAAGAGCTAAGGCGTGGGTCTTGGGTGTTGTGGAGTTCGGCCGAGCTCTGGAGGTAGGGGTTCTCTCCTACTTGGTTTAGTCCTTGTTTAAGGACCTTGTTAATGGTTAGGGATGTTCGGGGGCCGGAATGGCCGTTCATTCGGTTCCAAAATTTGGGTAGTGGCGAAATCCTAGATTAGTTTTGGGCGATCCGGCCAGCCCAGAGACTATATGAGTTGCTGGTGTGTTGATATGTTATTTCTATATTTGAATAACATGTTGTGTTGTTTGTGTGATGCTTTGGGTAGTTCCAGATGGAATTTGTGAGCGGATTTATTAGCCACGTGAGCTAATTTGTGTTATTGTTATGAATTAATAACATGTTGTTTGTGTAATATGATTTTTACGTTAATATATGCGTAGTGATATATTAACATGATTTATGGTGAAATGACATGGCCATTTCATATGCATTAGAGCACCACTAATTTGTAAAGTAGTGCGACATGAAATAAATCGGAGGGTTATCCCAAGAAACAATAATTTTATCGAAAAGTTTTCCAAAGAATTGTGTTGAAATCGTCCCGACAATTCCGCGTCGGAGAGACCCGTAGATTGTTTGAAGGTATCCAGCCGATTCACCTCGGAGGATTGTCAGCGTATTTATAGTGGAGGTTGTCCCCGAAATAAAAACAAATAGATTTGTTTGAAATGATTTTCATACATGGCCTGATACGTGTGAGAGAGAGAGTCGGGTGAGGACTCGAGCCATGAGATTGGGCAAGTAGACATTCGAGTAGGAATCATGAATTCACTTGAATGTGTGTGTTTTCCATTTCATGAGCACTTAGGTGGGGAGTAACCCTCGTAGGAGATTATCACTATTGGGTTTTGCTCACCCCATCCTGGGATCCCCCTTTCAGGTACATGGAGTATGCAGGGAGACGGTGCTCACTAGAGGCCGTTTTTGAGAAGAAAGCCGACATGTGGCTTTGTTTATATATTTTGTAAAACATGTATGAAACATTCTGATTGATACATGTTTGTATAAAGTGTAATTAACTCTTGAAACTATTGTAATATAGATGATTATATTTTGGTAAGTATGGATGTATGGGCCTGACGCGGCCATTTTTACTTATGTATGGGTCTCATGATATGAGACACGGGTTCGTGGAGTTGGCGGTGGTCAGCGGTTGCGTGGGTCGGGCGTCCACACCGTCTACGTGTGTGAAGCGTCAACTCTCTATGATCACAATCGATGACAACTCGGTGTCTGTCAGTGATCCATCAGAGGATGACATCGAGACTCGGTCATGTCCGCTGACTCTTAAATCCACTATGGTAGAATCCTGGAATCTCTAACTCACAATTGCGACATATCCGGCTGAACACTCACCACAGTTGGGAAGCTCACGTATGACTTCTCTGAGTCTCAACCTGCAAGCCCGACTCCTCACCACGATGCGGCGATAAATGAATGGGATGCAAGATCAAATAATATCTTTGACCATGGCGAGATAACAAGAAACATACTGTATGATTGGCGCTCTCAAACTCAGTACGTATACTATCGGCGTAAGCCTGGCCACTGGGTCCACCCCAAAGTGTCGACTTGTGGCCCCCAACCTTTGCCTCGGCCGTACTCTGACAGCCTCGACTGTTTGTGGCGAGAAGGCCTTAACGCGATACCTTGAGCTGGCTGGTCCCTGGCCCATCCTGGGGTAAAAATGAGCAAAGCGGTGTCGTAGACCTTATTGGTGCATGGTGTCCCATAACTCTGGGATCCATGCCTCTGGGGGCAATCCCGTCTCACATATGCAGGCTGCTCTTGACAATGGTAGCATATAATCGGCCCTTCCTGGCTAACACCTCTGCCCTAACCTTGGCCCTATAGCTGCGGCCTTATACTAGACGACCTCGAGGAATAGAGTCCTCTGCCTTCCCTCGAGGCTCGAGAAGAAGGTTGATCCTCCTTCGTCTTCTCACGCTTTTAGCATCTCGGATGCTCGAGCATCATCGATCTCTCTCATAGCCGTGGGTGTTGACCCGTAAAGTCCATATCCTACATGGGAGAAGTCCATAATCTTTCCGGATAAATGACTTAGGACCATCCTCAAATTTCTGACCTTAGCCATATCCGCCCGTAATCATCCACTAGCGTGCTAACTTTCTACGTGAACTTAGCCACGTATTCGAATCTTGTCATGGATCATGTCTCATTGAGAAACTCACGAGCCTTGGCATACCTAACCTATCTTTGGGAAAACTTGCTCATAAAGAGCTCTCGAAAATCTTCCCGTGTCATGGCCTCCCGTCCTTTGGGAGTTTCACCTAAATCCCACCATACCTAGGATTCACCCTTTAGTTGAAATCTTGCCGGGGCGGATCAGTGTCACATCGGAGGTAATCTCCGTAGCCTCTAGGCTTCTATCTACTGCTAGGAACCAATGGTGACCACCACGAGTCCTCCCCTCCCGAATGTAGGTGGATGATGTGCTTTAAACCTTTGGAGGTCACTCGGCCCTCCTGTAGCCATCTGCACTAGTACGTGCGATGCTGGTAAATCTGACGCCGTCCCCGGCTCCACAAATCTTAGGGCGATCAAAGATAGGCGGTGGTGCGCTCTTGCCAGTGGACCCCGACCTCTACGTCCGTGCCCTCGACTTGTCATCTACACAAATTAAGATAGCAATTTGAGATCCTCTCTTTTCATTTATCACATTAGTAGTGCATAATGCCAAACACTAATAAATAACCATTCCTACGTAATCAAACATTAGTTTTAGAACCCCACTAAGGTTACGTTTGCTAACCCGGTGTTCTTGATTTCTATACACATTTTATCATGCATATATTCTGACCACAGTACATCTCCGTGGAACATATTAGAACACAAAAGTCGATGCACCTGATGTCGTGTTCTACACCCCATGCCCAGCTAATCCACAGGTATTTGTATACCTAACTTTGTGCTCGGCTATGACAGAAAGCGTATCAAAACAACGAAAATTGGATACCTACCCAGAGCTCTAGTGTCGTTAACCTAAGCTCTGATGCCAAAGGCTGTGACGCCTCAGCGGGGTAAACTGACAACCCGTCGACAGTGAAATATTCGTGGCGTCGGATGATCAGATGTCCCACTTATTTGGTGTCCATTCACATGGACTCATTTCTCTATATTTTCTTGAAAATGTATACAAATTCCATATTATTATACAAAGAGTTTGATATACAACTCTTTTACAAGCCAAAATATATCAAAGCAGTTGTCTGATATATTTTACAAACGCATAGTGTTCAAGGCCACAACCGGTCCTCTTCATACTCGCCCTCGAAGGCATCGTCTCTGTGTACTAAAGAGGTGATCACGTGAGGTGAGCAAAGCTTAGTAGATATATCTCTACAAGGCTACTCCCACCTAAGTGCACATGCAATGCCGATTACACAATCACACACACGAATGCATGTCATGAATAAGATACGATAATCATGACCCGATCGAGTCCTCAGATTCCCTCGCACATGCGTATGCAGTGTGAAAAACCGCCGTGAGCGTTAAAATTATGACCTTTTTTTCAAAACAAAATCTTTTTGTTTTATTTATTTTATTAGACGGAGTCATAAAAATATAGTGTTGACTCTAATCCAATACTTTGGTTAGCCTCAGGAAATGCATGGACAATCTACGTGCGCACTTTGGTTAGTCTCGAGAAGTCACGTAGGCAGATCTCAAGAAACTACTTCTTTATATATATATATATATATATATATATATATATATATATATATATATATATATATATAGTGAACAATCTCGAGAATCATTTCATTCTTGATGCCTGTCAGACAACACGAAATTACGTAACACCCGAAATATACCACTGCAGTTTCGGACATGTTTAGGAGTATAATAAAGTAAAGGTATATTTTCGGAATAAAATAATCTTTAAAAATAAAATAGCAAAACCGAATTTCTACAAAAGACAAGGAGTAAATTAGTCGTTGATTTATTCCTCAAATTTAGGACCCAAAGGGTCATAATTTAAGAGATTAGAGGCAGTGGAATTAGCATATATTGAAGTGCAAATAATAAAGAGTGGGAGGACTTATGTGCAAATAAAAGGGAAATGAAGTATAAAAAGGAGGGGAAACCAAAAATATCTCATTTTTGGTCTCCAAAAGAGAGCTCATACGGTTGGGAAAGAAGAAAGAGAAGAGGAAAGAAGAAGAAGAGGTAAGAAGAAGAGGCAAAAGGTAAAGGATTTCTATGATTTTTGGTATGGAAGTCTAGTTTTGTATGGAATTAGTATGATTTTGGGTATGGAACTAAGTAAGGATTTCTAGGGATTTCTATGGTTTTCAAATCTAGGGTTTAGTGAGGAATATATCTTAACCCTATCATTAATATAAACATGGAATCCCCCTTAATTCTATGTTTTTGTTTTTGGATGGTGGACTTTGGTATGGAATCTAACATTGAGTATGGAATTACCTTGGATGTGAGGATTTATATGATTTTTAGTAATAGTTCAAATTATGGAATTTGTCTAAAATGTATGGATACATGTTTGGATTGGCTATGAATTCTTGTAGAAACCTAACCTAACTTGGCATAGTTATGATGGTTGCTGGTTTTTAGACCAGTTTTGGGATGGTTTTATGCCGTGTTTTTGGCATGTTTGTGGCATGTTTTGTGGCCTCAATTGGGAGGATATTGTGGCCAGTGGGTAAGGGCTGTTCTGGGATGGTTTCAAGTCAAAAATTGGTGTGTACCGGAGCTTCCAAGGAGCTCTCTGACACGCTAGTGCGTGGAAGCCACGCTATTGCGTGGCTGGGCTCAAATTGCAACCCTCGGGTACCTTGGTGCGTGGGTTTCACGCAATTGCGTAGTATACCTTCAAGCTCCAGCGGACGATCCATAACTTCTTCGTTCGAACTCCGTTTTGGGTGTTCTTAGACTCTATGGAAAGCCCATTGAGTCAAGATTCCAACCATATACCTGTGGAGGACAGTAGGTGAACATAACCCTGCTGAAATCTAGGTTTTTCTAGAGCTACTGGCCGGCTAGGATTGGCTAGTCATGTGTGACCTCCAACTTCGGACGATCATAACTTCTTCGTCCAAACTCCGTTTTGGATACTGGCAGACTCACTGGAAAACCCTTTGAGTCTAGAATCCATCCATATATAGCTTGATACAATATTGAGCTTATAATAAGTCCGAAAATGACAAAAACCAGTGGCTGCTACTACTACTGCAAGTGCTGTAAGTTTCTGATTTCTTCATGGCTTGCAATTTGCATAACTCTTTCGTTAGGACTCGGGTTTTGGGTGTTTTGGACTCTATGGAGCTCATTGAGTCTAGAATCTAACCATATTCTATTTAATGGAATTTGGTGCCCACATCTTGTCTGAAAATTGAATTTTTGTACCAAGTGTACTAATCGCTTGGTTAAAGTTAATTGGAATACATGGCAAGAAATGATGTAGATATGAACAAGAAATAGCAATATATGTAGATTTGATATGTAAATGAGTATAGATAAGAAAAGTACCTACAGTAATCAAAGGAAAGTCTGTTACCAGTACTCCCTACGGGAGATAGAACTGATCCCGATAAAGTCTGAAAACGTACAAGTATAGGAATGTGTATAGGTATATGTCATAAGATATGATAGTACGATAAATTATATGAAGATATAGTTAACAAGATATAAGATGTTACAAGTAAATGACATGATATGAATATAAGAGTATATGATATGAATATATGATTGTCATGCATAAACGAATAGATGGAACATGATAGGAACACATGAATGAGTAAAAGCATACATGATAGAAATATAGAAAGTACATGAATAGCTAAATCACGATAGAAACGCATAAAGGATATAAGGGGATATGAATAGACAAAGATATATATGAATATATGAATACAAGAGTGCATAGATGCATTCATGATATATGATAGGATTACATATATGATACGAAGACAAAACTAAATGATAGAAAAAGATATGAATATACGTATTGTAAAGAAATATGATAACAACAATGTCTGAAGAGTAAGAAATATGTGAAGGTATTAAGTGGAAATAAATAATAGTGTATATCTCATCGGCATACATAATAACAATAGTTATTCATGTAGATGAAATAATAATACGAGAAAAAATGTAATAAAATGGATTATGCCTTATAGCACGGTAGAGGATAGATGGGCATGCCTATTAGGGAAAAACAAGTCTGCGACATCTTGTCCCGGTTGACCCGCGTTTGGGTCATTACGGGCGCCTTTGGCCCTTATAGATGGATCATTGTCTCCCTCTGATGATAACGAGCGTCTTCGGGCTATAGATGGTCATTGTCTTGTCTGATGATAGTGCCCTTCGAATACTAATAGTTTCCTTTATCAACTTCTAAGGTTTATGCAGGCATGAAACATAAAACAAATGATTTGAATATGACATGTGAAAAGATATGATATGATCTGAGAAGCATAGCACTGCTATGTGATGATAAGTTCTGTAACACGAGATTATACGATCCAACATGATATATGAAAATGTATAAGAATGTAAAATGATCTGAAAAGTTAATATGATAATACAATATATGAAAAGTACAAGATGACATTATATGAAATATATGACAATATATGAAAAGTACAAGTACATGAACGGTACATGAATACGGTATATGGAAGGTACAAAGTACGATTACCGCGAAAAGTATATGAATTAGTGCGGTCACGTAAGAAAGAAAAGTAATATGAAAAGTATAACGGGAAAGCTTGATATATGAAAATAGTACATGAACAGTACATGAATACAGTATATGAAATTAGTACATGAACACAATACATGATAACAATACGTGAAAACAGTACACGATAACAGTACATGAAAATAGAACATAACAAATGGTATAGTATATAACCATGAAAGTAATAATATATGTATCTGAATATGACATGCCTGAGAATAGGATAATATGAACCATTAGAAAGATAATAGATCAAATGATAAGTCTTAGAATAAGAAATAAATGATATGAAATGTTAATATGTCAAGCGTCACATGATAGAAGTGTGTTATATGAAAATGATAAGATAGGTGTATTTGTTGGGGCGGTCGTAGTTATTGTTAGATCCCCTGTATATGTTTCCCACTAAGCGTAAAGCTTAGCACGGGTTTTAATACGTGATGCTGAGAAGCAAAAACGAGGATAGAGGACGGGGACAGCCGCATCAACGAGCGGGCCATTTCGGAGAGATAAGTGCTTATCCTTGCTTTGCTTATGCAATCTACGTATTTTTTTGAATAGGTATAAGTTTTGTATAGTGAAGTAATGGGACTCGGTGTATAGAACATAGATACCACCATAATTGGTACTTATAATGTAAATGTAAATATTTTTTATTTGTGAAAAAGGCGGGTGCGGGTTAAAGTCTCGGTTCGACACGAGTGTCGCGCCGCCATCAGCGCATGGCGGTAGGGGGTGTGGTCGGTCATTTCCATGCACTCACACCCATGTCATGTCGGTACCGTTACTTAAATGCAATGCAAGTGTCATTGCATGTCATTTACGCTACGTGTCACATGCAACATATAAATCACACATTACATGTCAAGTGTCATGGATAAATTATGTTTAATGAATATAATTTTTTTCATTTTGATCCCACATATATCACATAATTTCACACATTAACATATTATTCAATTCTGATAATAACACATCGGCCATTTCAACCGCCAAATCGATCATACTTGGCGCAAGAAAAATCTGGAGCTTAGTCCGTAGAATTCCAGCTTATATAAATATCACGCAAAAATTCAACAAGCAATTTCCTGCTCAGGCCATACGTAGCCCCGACATTTTAGATATAACGGTTCAGAAAGCAGAATTAGGAAGAACCGACGGATCGTTCCTCAATTGTCTATGACCAAGCCCACTGCTCAAACCACGGTTTGGCTGAGAACTTCATCTTATTAAATTTTAGACTCAACGAGATTTCCGTAGAGTCTAAGAACACACAAATCGGAGTTCGGACGGGAAAGTTATGGTCGTCCGAAGTTAGCATTGCTGATTCGCAGGGGTGGTGCGGAAATTCGGGCATACCCCGTTTTCCGATACGCCCATATTTGCTCGATTAGGGCGTCGGTGCTTGGCTCAGGTAGCCTCGGGAACTCATATACTCGGTCCATGACCGTCCTACAACCAAAAACAGACTACACAATGAAATAATTCGCCCCGAAGTGTGGCGAAATCTTTAGGCCCCTACACGGCCCCTAGGCATAAAATGAATCGAACTAGGAGGAAACCTACCTCTTGTAGCGCGACTCATCGAATCCTCAGTTTGCTGTAGTGGCCAGGATTCGGCAGCCGAACATCGCTTTCCTTTTCTCTTTCTTTCTCTCTCATTTTCCTCTCCTTCTCTCTCTCCTTTCTTTTCCTCTCTTTCTTTCATTTCTTTCCCTCTCCTTTTTTTTTTCCTTCCATTTCCTTCTTGTTGCTCCCTCCTTGTACGAACAACTCCCACATATATATCCTTCTCCATGTGCCATGCATGTTGACACATGGCATGCCATGTGTCTACAGCCATAGGCCTTCCATGTTGTGACATGACTTACCATGTCACCCACATGGCCGCCACGTGTCACCAGCATGGTGTATGCAAATCGACACCAGTGCCTGGCTTGTGAAATTTAGGCTATCTCGGGTCAGCAAATTCACCTAAGCAACTAAATTTCACATGACGAATGACAGGCCGAAAACGCGGTGTATAAAATGGTGCTAAGTGCGCAGAATTACGCGCGTAACTAGTAATATAGTGTATAACGTCACGGATGCTCGATCCAGGAAGGTAAATTGACTCTGAGAGGTTACGCTTTGGACAATATCACGAAGAATGACTTTGGAAATTCAATTATGTAAAACTAAGCTGGCTGATTTAATTAAAGTGTTGTTTTAAAGAAGCCCTAGGGTTATATCTCACAATAAGTTCGATAGTTTAATCTTCAAAGGACAGTTATTTGAATGACTTATAATACATGCAGTGAGTCACGCATCTGATTCTCTCTAGATCTGCTCATCTATCTCAAATGGAATCGATGTATCTCTGTCTGTTTCGTTCGAATCTTCTAAATCTCCACACCCATAAATACCACATGGTCGGAATATACTCTGTATTGAGATAAGTGACCCTAATGATACCTCATCTCTCTGATACCCGGGATCTCATTGACTGTGCGTCATAATCAATATTATCATATAATTTAAATGCAGGTATAGAGTAGATTAAACAAATTATAAACAATTGAATAACATAAAAGATCAATCCTTAATCCTTATCGTATGACGGGGTTTGATGTCACCACAGAAAGAGATGCAGGAACATAATGGAACAAAGATGAAAGCTGTTTTAATAAAGAAAACATTGTTCTAAAATCAAATATACGAAAAGTCAAAGCGTTACAATTCCCGGGCACTTCCTCGAAGTCAGTGTCACTCTACTCTCGAAACCTGTGCCTCTGTTCGTGTACCTCCGATCTCCCCGGATTTACGAACCTAATGTGCTTTTAATGATGAGGCAGTTTTCGTGCGGCGTCGCGGCGTGGTGACTTAGCGGCGTTGGCCGTCGCGGCGTGGTGGTGTCACGGCGTGGGCGTCGCGGCGTGGCGACATCGCGGCGATGGGGGCGTCATGACGCGTGTGAGCCTCCTTCGCTTTGTTCCCATTTGTTCCGAGAATCGCTTCGTTCTTTGCTCTTTTCACCCCAGTATACTGCATTCACAAAGACATCAATTGTTATTCTAATTATAGTATAAAATTACTCTAAAATAAACAATAAAATGTGGCGGCGAGCATAATATGAGTGTTTAGGCACTCATCAGCAGACAACTGATGAGGTCCATTTTGTCATCAGATCTAGAAAACTTCGAGTTTTCAACTTGTATTAATAGCGACAAGTTCATCGTGTTTGCCCCCATTTTTTTAGAAAGCTCAAATTTGCTCGGGTTTGCAAAAACTCATATGAAAAGTGATGAAATTTATCTATTAGTAAGTATTAACTATTATCCATTTATCTTTTTTTTTAATATTATTAGATAATTAATCATTTTTAGTTTATTATGGTTTTTCAATCTTATATTCCTTCACAAAAACTATCTTGTATGATGAACATTCCCTTTCATACCTTAATCCTTCATGATTTCCATAAGGTTTTTCCATAATTAAAACACGTTGTAGTTTAAACGTATCAGAATGCATGATCTTTGGGAGTCTTTGAGTTGTTCTCAACTTGAAATTCGAAATCGGTGGGCGTTTTTTCATGACTTTATTTTCTTTAAGTTTACCAATCCCATCCTCTAAGTCTTGTTCAATTTTCATGCACTTCAAGTCGGGAGTTAAACAATCAGATATATAGACCGATATATCGGCGATATATAGGATATCAGAAGCTATCAAAACGAAAGAAGTGATCAATAGTCGATTGTGCAAAATATCAACAATATCATCGAAATATCAGCGATATATCGGAAAAACTCGATATATTGTGGAAATCTCGAGCGTCACTGACACGCGCGATCGGAGATGAAAACCATAAAAAAAAAATCAGCAAAAATATGAGTATTTATCCCATAGATAAACAGCCGTCAACTATTAGCCTTTATTTTTTAAAATATTTTTTTATTTTACGTGGTGTTTATTGTTTTGGTTTAACTTAATAAGATTATTTTTTGTTTAACTTAACAAGTGAATTTTTGTTTATTTATGTTATTTTTACATATTTTTAAAGTATTTGCATGAATATCTATTAATTTTTGTTTTACCGATATCCGTAAAAGATATTTTGATCCTTCCTTTAAGTCATTTGTCAAATATGACTTTGTAAGATTTTTCAATAGATTTCATCGTTAACTATCAATTATCACTATCACTTCCAGAATTTAAATCATACTCACTATTTTTGCTACTTCCTATATGAGCTACACCAATTGATACGAAACATTAATACTTCTTCGAATTTTAAAATTACAAAAGTAATTTTTTTATACAAAAGTTATAAACTATTATTATGTTTCATTTATAAAAATACATAATAAAAATATATATTTATAACATTTCGTATTAAGAATTTCCAACCAATGACTCCTATTTAATGAGAATATTAAAAAGCATATTCATGTTACATTGCTTTTTATTAATTTTTTATTTTTTAATCCCTTCTATTTTGATATGGTGTAAATATTAAAAAAGAACACTGTTTGAGATGTCATTTGATTACTTTAGGTTAACTTCAATCTCAGCCCTTAAAATATCATATTTTACCAACTCATGTTAGAGTACGAGAGATTCAAATTATGTTTGACCTGACTTAAAAATTTTTTTTTACGACATATATATATGATAGAGTAATTTTTGAGATTTTTTTTCTGATTTGTTGTGGTAGTTGAATCAATATTCCTTTATGTAGTGATTTTCAATGCAATGAATTTCTTCAGATTTTGTTTGTAGGTTTTTTCAATCAAGAATTTTCATGTAAATCTAAACCTTATTTTTTTATGACTCATTTAAAAACATAAACATAAGATAAAATTTAGAAAATCGACAAGAATGAAGGGATATATTAAACAAAAAACTTTCATCTATTTATGATAAATAAAAAAAAAAATAAAAAATAAAAAAAAAAGACGATACTTTATGTATCATTTCTATTCTATGAAATAAAGAAAAGCAACAGTAAAGAAAAGAAAAAAGAAAAAAATTTAAATGCAAATAGAAGACTCTTTGATTGTTGAGTGTAAAAAAAAAAGATAATTAATAAAAAGTGAGCAGGGGAGAAAGAAGGAAAATTAAAGTGCCAAAGAGCAGTAAAAAGACAAGTTTCTGAAGTGCATTTAATAATAGATGAAGGCACTGTCCAGAGTTCCTAAGGGAGACCAAGAGATCCTTTGTTGTTACAATCCAACCATGGCTTCCACTAGCAATTCCCAAAGACCCTCTTCTTCTTCTTCTAATTCTAAATGGAGGTACGATGTGTTCTTGAGTTTCGAGGCAAAGATTCATCACACCTTCTGATTTTCTCTATGGGGCTTTGGATCGTGGCAACATCAGCTTTCGACGATGAAAAACTTCCAAGGAGAAGAGATTTATTGAACTCTTACAAAAGCTATTGAAGGATCAAGGTTCGCTATTATTGTGTTCTCAAAAAACTATGCGATTCAAGTGGTGTTTGGATGGGCGAGTCGAGATCATGGAGTGCGAAAGCGAGAAGAAATGAGTTTTCCTATTTTCTATCATGTAGGCCGTGAAGTCGGGGAACCGGAGTGGGATTTATGGAGAAGCATTTAAGAATCGAGAGAAATGCGGACGAGGAAGAAGAAGGAAGAAGATAGAGAGGTGGAGGGCGAGAAAGCCGGTCAATTGGATAGGTTTCATCTGGGAATGGAGTAATCCACTACTTCATTTGTTCCATTTCCAATTTTGTCCCAGTTATTTTTCATCCTCTCGCCCTTTGTAGAAGCCTATCTCTTTTCTCTTTTTCTCTTTCTGCTTCTTTAGGGAAAAATCGTTTTCATATAAGCTTGTATTTTATAACATATTTCACAACAAAATACATTTTTTATGTAGTAGACATTAATATGTTTTGATTCCTAGGAAAAATAAGAAGAGAAAGAAAATGATTTTTTTTGAAAAAAAGAATGATTTTCTTACTTTTAATTTATTATTAATTTTTGAGAGAGTACTTTTAATTTATTAAAAATATAAAATGAAATATAATTAAAATACATTTAAAAAAATCCTATAACTCGAATAATATGAGATAATCTATAGTAGATGATGTCAACTCATTTATGCCCAGCACGTAGTACAATAAGCAAAAAAAAGCTATATATATATATATATATATATATATATATATATATATATATATATATATATATATATATACTGCTATATATATATATTATGAAATATAAAATATAAGAAAATCAAATATAAGAAAATCCAAATAAAATAATTATGCCAAATATAAGCTTTGGGTGACTGAAAATCTTTAAGATTTAAAAATTTTCTTCCTTTTTAATTAATCCATTTCAACCATAATTTCTATCAATAAAAAAGGTAGTTGGTAAAATAATCTAGGGTAATTATTTAAAAAATAACGATTCATCAAAATACCAAATATTGTGAAGTGTGTTACAAAATGAAAAATTAAACTAAAAGGGAAATATATTGTTCATTCTAAAAAAAAAAAATAGATATATATATATGGGAGAGAAGGGTGGGGAAGGAAATAAGATGGAAGAAAGGATTTATTTATTTGGCATGTCATTACAGTCAATGGAAGAAGCTTTTTATGTGGAGCACAAGAATGACAGCTAATTAATTATCTTAAAGGATGGTGTGTAGTTAATAAATGTTATTGTGAGTTATTATTCTTTGTGCGCATTTCTTCTGTGATTATATCTTAATAATAGATCAATTTCAGAATAAACCGATATTTCATTCTTATACAGTTAGGACATATTTAAAATTATATTATTAAATATAAATAATTTATAGTATTATTGTCTAAAATTGAGTAATAAATGGATATGTGTAGCAAATATTAGGTGTCATCACACTGTATGATGTATCATTGAATATAACGAGGATAAGGATGATGATCAAGATTAGAGGGCATATGAGATTTCATTTGATACTTTGAAGTTGTTTTTTGTTCAGAGATGTTATTAAGTTATTACTTTATTGTTTTGATACTATTTAGCTGGTTGGTTTGGTACTTTGGTTATAACAATGCTCTAGCGTTATTTATTTGTTTAAGTTTGTTTACTATTATTTTATTGTTTTAGCCTCAATCATTTTATATATTAATTATTATTATATATTTATATATTATTTTATTTGAAGAATGATAAATTTGCAAAATTAATTTTTTTAGCATTTTGTAAGTTTGACACTTGTGAGCATGAGGAATTTGAAATTTGAGTGGTCAAAGCTATCACGAGATAGAAATTGGCGGATTAAGCGCGACCCATTTTGGCCTATGGCCGGAATGGGGGTGTGATGGTTAGGTTGGCCAGTTTACTGACTCTGGCCGCGTGTAAAGACTTTTCATTACAACAAAATTTATGTAACAATTATTAGCAACCCTAAATATATAAATATACTAAAACATAAATTTACTTGGTACAAAATAAATATTGGAAGTCAATAGATTAGAAGGATGATACATGTGTATATAATTTATAAAAGCATTGTTAAGTTAGGGATCTTTGGTGACAAATTAGTGGACTTGTACTAGCCAAACTAGCATTTGTCTAGATAATAAAATCTCTAATCATGAAGGGTAATGATAGATTAGAAAGTTCAACTTCAATTTGGATTTTTTGGAGCAATTGAGATATTTATAGTTTTTATTCCGTAGCACTTGACATAATAAAATTAGTTTTGTTTAAACATTTGACCCAAAGCATCTTTCATTTACATTCTATTTAGCCTTAATTTTGTTGCATTGAATGAAACTAGACATTATTCTATACTTTCCATTTACTTCATCTTTTCTTTTTCTTGTAACTTATTCTAATTATTTCTGTGTTTTATTGTAATGGACGAGATCTGAGTATAAGTTTATTGAACATCATTGGTGAGATTGGAATATTAATTCCTAAGCCAGTACATGTTGGTGAACTGGATTGGAATTGATGAAAATTTGAAACAAGTGAAGTTATTGATAGACGCAAAATCAAATGAAGTGAGTATGGTTGGGATTTATGGGATTGGTGGGATTGGTAAAACTACCATCGCAAAGGTTATCTACAATGATATGTTGGATCAATTTAAGCATCATAGCTTTCTCGAAAATGTGAGAGAGGGATCTAAAGATGATCATAGTTTGCTTCAATTACAAGAAAAACTTCTTCGTGATATCCTAATGGACAAAACAATGAAGTTACATAATGTTGATGAAGGAATCAAAATTATAAAGAGTAGGCGTTATTTGGGAAAGGTTCTTATTGTTCTTGATGATGTAGATTGTCGAGAAAATTAAAGTTGTAATTTGATAGTCTGAATGGTTTGGTGGAGGAAGCATAATCATCGTAACCTCAAGAAATAAGCGTTGCCTAGATGTAAATAAGGCATATTCATCATATGAGGTTAAGGGATTAGAAAAAAACAAAGCATTGGAACTCTTTAGTTGGAATGCCTTTCAACAAAACCATCCAGCAGACAATTATGTGGACCTTTGTAATCGTGCTATGTAAAAGGCCTTCCATTAGCTCTTGTACTTTTAGGGTTCTTTTCTTTTCCAAAGGGGTGAGGAAGAATGGGAAAGCACACCTTGGATAGATTAAACAATCCCTCTTGATGACATCGAGATTATAGGAATAAGTATGATGGAGTAGATGATAGATGTAAGAAAGTGTTCCTCGATATTGCGTGTTTCTTCAAGGATTGGGGAGAAAAAACAGTCACCAGAATACTAGAAGGTAGCAGATTCCATCCCGAACTAAAAGTCCTTGATGAGAGGTGTCTCATTTCTATTTCGGATGGCTTCATAAGGATGCATGACTCACTCTGAAATGGGTTGGGCGATTGTTAGTGAAAGTATCACGAAATCCACGGAGAATGGAGTAGATTATGGGAATATGAGGATATTAAAAGTGTATTGACAAAAAATATGGTAAGAGAAAAATACATGAATATACTTGAGATATAAAGACAAAAACTTCAACAAGATTATATTTACTTTTAATATAATTATAGTTTGAGTACCTTATCTATATAATTTTAGTGAACCTCTATGCATCTTATGTTTATTGTCAATGTTTGTTTTCAGGGATCAAAAAACATTGAAGGGATGATCTTAAATTGGACTCGAGTAGTACCCATACAACTTCATGCTGAAGCTTTCAAAAAGATGAATCAACTTAGATTCCTAGAAGTCGGACCCGATATGGTTCGACTCTCTAAGAACTTTAGTGCCTTCCGTGAATTAAGATATCTTGATTGGGGAGGATACAATTTAGCATCTATGCCATCAAATTTTCATGCAAACAACCTTGTTGTACTCCGCCTCCAGGACAACTACTTAACACATCTTTGGGAAGGAAACATGGTATTACTATTATTTAGTGGTATTTTTACTCTAGACTAGCTTTGAAGTCTTCTGAACTACTAATTATTAAAGAAAATTTTCTTTTGTTCTGACATGCTGAAAAGTTAAAAAATACTTGATCTTAGTAGTTCCTTCTGGCGGTTGATATTTCAAGCATCTCGAGTGCATCGAATTTGGGTTTCTAATTCTAAGGTTGTACAAAGGTTACTTAAGTGTTCACCTGCATCCAACATTGTTATTAGATTTTGTCTTATTTATTTTCTTGAATATAATGAGGTCTGAAACTCGAGGGTCTTCACTTGAATCTTCATAAGCAAAAGCCTTCAAACTCTCTCTTGTCTTTATTTGTCGGAAATTTAAAAAGTTTCCTAGAGATCAAGGAAAATATGGGAAGGTTAAGAGGCCCAGTTTTTAATGAAACAGGTATAATAGAAGTATCCTCATCAATTAGGCATCTACATGAAGCCCAGATAGCGGGCAAGTTGTTGCAAAAACTTTTGAGTCTTCTGACGGTATTTGGGTTTGGGCTCACTTGAAACTCTTCGGTTGAAAGATTGTCAGATATGAAGATTTCAGGAGATTGGGAAAAGTATGGGAAGGTTAAGAGTGCTTAATTTTAGTGGAGTCAGGTCATAATAGAAGTACCCTCATCAGTAGGCATCTGAGGGCTTAAGCTTGGACTTAAGTTGTTGCCCAAACTACTTTGAGGCTTCAGGCTTGATATTTGTAGTTTGAGCTCTCTTAAAACTCTTCGGTGGAATTGTCCAATAAAGAGTTTCGAGAGATGGGGAAAATATAGGAATGTTAAGAAGAGGGCTTAATTTTAGCAAAGCGGATATAATGGGGGTACCCTCGTCAATTAAACATCTACAAGGGCTTGAATACTTGGACTTCAGCTGTTGCCCAAAACTTTCGAGTCTTCCGGATGGTATTTGTAGTTTGAGCTCTCTTAAAACTCTTCAAGTGGCAGGTTGTCCCATAAAGAGTTTTCCAGAGATTGGGGAAAATATGGGAAGGTTAAGAGAGCTTGATTTGAGAAAAACATATGTAATAGAAATACCCTCATCAATTAGGCATCTACATGGGCTTGAACACTTGGACTTACGTGGTTGCCCCAGGCCTTTTGAGTCTTCTGACGATTATTTATAGTTTGAGCACTTTAAAAACTCTTCAGGTGGAAAAGTGTCCAAAACTCAAGGCAATAAATGTGGAGCTAGAGGTTCGTTTAAGCTCCTTACAACATTCATCGACATGTCAGTTAAGTCGAGAAATAATTGGCAAAATATGGCACTCTTCGTGAAAACATTCAAATCCATGGGGTGATCAAGGAAGAAGAGATCCTTAATCATATCTACCCCACACACAATCATCACTAGTGCAATTATGTATGACAAACTCTACTTCCCAAAGGGAATCGAAATGATAAGCTTCAGCCCATACTCATTGAAAATATCATGTCCAAGTAACGACCACGGAATGGAAGGAAGAATCCCCAATGATATTTTCCACCAATCTTCATTGAAAACTAAATCTCTTCATAACTTCAATTTTAAGGAAGAAGGAATAATCCCCCTTGATAATTGGTATCTACCTTCACTGCAAAGTTTATCTTTCACGTTCTTTGCAATCTAGTGGAAGGAGGGTCCTGATCATATGCACTTTGTCGTCATTGAGACACTTAGATCTGAGGAACCATTTTAGTAGCATGCGGCATCGGTCGACTTTCGAATCTAGAGTCCTTAACTTAAGTCCTTTGCGAGAACAGCCAACAAATTGAGCTTCCATCGAGTCTGATTTTAGATGCACATATGGTTCGGATCGTATTTCATCCGAGCTCCTCATTTCTTCACATCACTTTCATTATTTGATCGATTGCTTCAAATCAAGGATTAAATCAGTATGATTCTCATGCTTTATACACCTTTTTCTTGCATTGCCATTGGTTTTACATGGTGCTTTTCTCTGAGACGCTTAGTTTCTATTGATGATTGTTCATATATTAACCCTGGAATCAGTATTGCCTTTCCTATAAGCGGTGGAATTCTAGAGGGGATAAGTTATCAGAGTACAATAAGTTATGTAGGGGAAGTGACAATAGAACTCCCTCTGAATTGGTATAAAAATAATGGCTTGTTGGGATTTGCTTTATTCTGTGTTTATGGTAAAATCAAATGATCTTAGTGGTGGGTCATTTAACAATCAAAGGAAATGATGGAAAAATCCTTGGATTCTTTCTCATTAGGCTATTCTAATTTGGATCTGGAAATCAAACACAAGCGTGGATAATGTAGTATCCCAGAGGTAGCTATCGAGGGCGTTATCGCTCGATCAATGGACACACATTAAATTGCCTTTTTATGGTGAAGTGGAAGAGTGTGGTATCCATCTTATATATGCAGATGATGAACAATGCAACCCATCAGTAGATACAGGCATTTCTTCTCAGAAGTTTTGAGGTCATGGGGCGAGGCCACTGCTGGCGAGCTAGACCATAGAAGATTCCAAAGACGAGGTTGATCTCGAGTTTGGAAACACGCCACACTTTCATCCTCAAGACTCTCTTTATTGGTAATTCATGTTTCTCACTCTTTCTTACTTTCAGATCATAATTTTTATGTCACATTTCTCATTTTATTTTAATCTATGTTTCTATCACCTATTGAAACCTTTGAAAAAAGAAACACACATTTGACAAAATAAAATAAAATAAACTTTATTGACTAACGGACCTACACAGGGCTTGGGCTTCTTGCACCACCCACCACCACCCCCTTGAAGATTTGAAAAAAATGTTTCTAATGGGGCTTGATCCAAATAGCATCATGAAGGTAAGTTCTTTAACCATTGTGCTCACGATGCCTCCCCGAAATTTTTATGCCTTCATAGCACTCTGGAGTGCACTTACTTTGTAGTATTGAAAAGTAAAAGTAATTTTTCAAATATACCCATGAAGAGTGCTAAATCCTCTTTTTCCATCCAAAGAAATCTAAGCAAACCTTAGAAGGAATATAAACCTATACTAAGATCCTAAAGAATCCAATGAAGCATAATCTTGAAGGAATCAGAATCTTAATTTAAAACCTAAAATACTAAATAAAACCTAAAATAATTGAGCTAGTTGTTACACACATGGCGCAAACTTCAATTGTATTCTCTCCAACAGTCTACCTTGGATTTTTGCATTTCTAAACACTCTTGGCCTATTTGAAATCAATTACATTGAGCATTTTAATCTCTGTAGCTCTTGTTTGAATCATTTCTAGGGTTTTCTTTTGTGGAAGTTTGTAATGTTATTAGGTTATGACTTGATGTTTTTGGGGATGTTTTGAATGGTTTATTCACTTTTTATGGTGGTGATTTATGGAACAGTGGAATGTCGATCGTTTCTGTTGGTTCTTTGAGAAGAGTTGGAAGGAGGATGGAGAATTAAATAATTTTCAATCTTATCAATGAGAAAATTAGATTATGTTTTAGAATTGCAGTTATTGCTTTTATACAGCTTGGTTCGAAATTTGGGAAAGAATGGAAAATTAGGAATTTTTAATTAAATAAGGAAAATGAAATGGTTATATTATGAGAATTGCAGTTAGTTGCCTGCACTCTATTTGGTAAAAGAAAAAAACAAATTCTTTACTTTTTAAAATTTATTTACTAAGGAAATGGAATGTATTTATTTGCTGTTTGGGGAATTAGAGTTATTTGCTTGTGCTTTTGTAGTTTGCTAAGAATGCATGGGAAAGAATAAGCTTTGAGCAGAAGAGTTTTGTTGTGACTTTTTAATGCTCAATCTGTTTGCCTTGTTTTTCTTATTCCTTGTCATTTTCCACTCTATGTTTGTCAAATATGTTGTATCTTATTTTATTGGTTTAACACATCAACTAAGGTTGTATTAAGGGCTTGACGGCCAAATTATGAGATAAATATATGAACAATGATGCTACACCTGAGAGTTTTTCAGATCTGATGCAGATTTTTGTTTCTCCCATGATTAAACGCTTTTCTTGTTTTTCTTATTAAAATTAAATTGTTGTGATGTTTGAGTTGGAAATGAGTTCTGCCATTTTTACCTATATATATTTTTGCCTATAAAAGGTTCCTCATTTATTGAATTCAGAATACTGACAGCTCTGTTGTTCGCATTGAAATTCTAACAATGCTCGAGGGAAACTCAGATCCAGGGTTGCAATCCGCAGAACATGCCTGAAGAACATGGGTCAATTATTTAATCAATTGCACGCTTTTCTTGATAATATAACCATGTGGATGCACCTAAAGAGCTTCCTGAGAAGACTGAGTTGTTCTTTGTTTATTCTATTGGTAAGTAAGATGCTGAATTTTATGATAAAGTAAAAATGATACTATGTTTATTTTCAATTAAGATTTACATGGTTGTAACAACTGTTGATTCAGTGCGAATGTAGCTTCTGTCTCTCATATTTACTTTAGAAATCGCTCTATTCACTCTCTCCACAGTCCCTAATCCTCCGTTTTTCTTCAATTTTAGGGTTTGGCTCTGACTAGAGAGCTCCAGAACGTTCTGGCTCTCCACAGTTCCTAATAGCTCAGAATTCCTGATTCATTCATGTCCTACTCGTGTTCCAGGTCCTTTCTCCATTCTAACTCCCTTGTCTCAACTTCTTTTCCTCTTCTCTTTTGGTTAACCTTTCGTTTGGTTCCTGAGAAAACGAAAAATAGAACATTGAAATCGGGATTTGTAAATAATGGAACTCTTGATTGAGTTGCTTTTCTTTTTCTTCTCCTACCTAAGCTCTTTTGAACAATACAAATCTCACGATTCTTAAATTAAAGGCTCTGGTATAATCTGGTTAAACTTAAATTGAAACTCTGTGTTCAAGGTTTCTTCTGAATCTGATTGCAATGGAGACGCTGAATTGGGTCACTCGACCGGGCACAATACCGAGATCGTTGTGATACTACATGGCGAAACTGCTTGGAATGCGGATGGAAGAATTCAGGTATGCGGAAATGCATATGTTTCCTATGTAATTCGATTGGTCTATGCTCTGATTGATGGCTTTTCCACAATTTTAAATTTTAAGTCTGTGATCAGTTGAAATCAGTGAATGGTAGCGCCCTATTAATTCCACTACTTTGCCTTAGTTTCTGTTGGATAATGTTTATTCTTTACGTTTTCTAAGTGATGATTGATGTAGGCTTCATTTTCCCTGAACAGTCTTATGAGATTAACATATTATCATCTCATGGTTTTGTATAGTTTATGTTTTATGAAAAGGTTTTTGCCTTGTTTCATTGCCAAATTCATTCTTATGTCTTTTAACAGGGACACCTGGATGTTGAATTAAATGAAGTTGGGAGACAACAAGCAGCTAGCTGATAATTTGACTTTCATTTTACATATCAATATGTCCTTTGCCTTTCAAATTCCTCAAGTATTTCCAAGAATTTCTCATATTTGATTCTCTCTCTGTATATTTTATACTGTTTCATAAATCTATGAGGAGCAAGTTGAAGAACAGTTTCATTTTTGGTGCCTATGGTTTGTGTATTTGAATTTTATAGAACTGTAACTGCTGAAAAACATTATTGTCATTATTTTAAAGAACATGAAAGTGTTTCTAATGATTGTTTCCAAACAAGCAATTGATTTTCTACTTAATACTTTGCTGCAGAGAGACTAAGGAAGCTTGCTCTCTAGAACTGAAAAAGTTAGCCATGACCATCTTAAGTTAGATGGCTAAAGCTTTAAAGATGAGGCTGAGGTTAAGACTTAGAGACATGTTCATTGACAGGTTCAGTCAATGAGAATGAACTACTACCCATGCCTGGGCAGATGTGACCATTGGATTCACTCTCCTCATACCCATGCTCCTCGAGGGTTTAGAAAGTCCATTTGCACGTGCCAGTGCAGAGGCAGCCCAGACTCTTCACCAGGTTGTTATTTGTTCGTTTTGTTGCTGTTGTCATGGAGTGCAGAATCTTGTCCATCTTAGTTGTTATTATGGTTTGTCTTATTGCAGGAAAACTTGATGCTGAAGGAACAAGTAAAGCTTTGCTCAGGAACATAATTCTCCAAGCGGGCTGTGGGTATTCAGCATGAGCATCAGAAGAGAGTGAAGAGAGGAACCAGGAATTGCAGCACCTGAGAGCAGATGGTTGCAGTACCAGAAGCAGTTGAGAACACTGGAGGTAGAAGCTCATAAATACAAAATCTTCTGACCTACATGTTACTTAAATTTGGAGTGGGAAAAGTTTCATCTCATTTCACAAGTTGCATAGTTTTTCACCAAATATGCTTTTCACACTTCCCTGAGCTTTTATTCAAACATGATTTCTTGGCAGCCTGATCATCATCACTTGTATTATTATGTGGTTTTATGTCTAGGCCATTTTCTGGCTCATTTTCTACTCAGTGAGGTGTTGCATATTAGCCTTGGAAGCTTTGATCTCTGTTTCTTATCTTCTTGCATAATGATATGACTAGCGATATAGATCATGCAAAAACTAGTAGCACTGTTTGAAGCAGCAATGTCAAAATGTATAAAATTCATTGCTCATTCTGAAGGAGTACTCAGAATGAGTTCATGATGATATACTGATGTTAAGACCTAAGAATGAAACAGGTACCTTGTACTGTTCAGTTGGTGAAGATTTCTGTGACTGGTTGGAGTTGATTCCGGGATTCAAATTAGACTCACAAGAGTAAGAGTTGAGTGGAACGTTAACATGAGAGTTTTGTTGCAGGTCTAAGCTGACAAGGCTCCCTTGTTGTTCAAAGGGTGAGAGGTTCTTTTTTATTTTTTTTTTATCAGAAACTGAAAAATATATTAAACAATAGAAGAAAGTATAAGAGAATGAAAAGATTTCCTTTCTACAGTACAAAAACTTACAAAATTAAAGATAAAACTAGGAAATACAAACCACTGCCCAATTAAGAAGAAAAACTGAAAGAGGAACCCCACTAAAGGCTTTGGTACAAACAGCCCACAAAGATGAGTAAAAGTAAAATATATCCCACACCTCCTCTTCGGATCTCTCTTTGTTTTCAAAATTCATGCATTTCTCTAGGGGATTGAGAGGTTCGTGTCAGGAAGAATTTCTTAGAACATGTTGAAAGGCATGATATTCATATTAAACCCGAATCCTATGAGCTTGAGCTTTTAGGAGAGTTGGTCGTTTAACATGGTATCGGAGTTGATCGTTTAACTGATTTTGCCATTGCATAGATTCAGTTTTGGGTTTTAGGCAAGACCTCTACATTACATGAAATTTGTTAAATAGTGGATGCTAAGGGCATACTATAGTTAAGTATTTTTCTTTTATTGATATGTGGGTACAGGGTTTGTCATCTCATTCTTTAATTGTGAATCACAGGGAAAAGGTCCATTGGGGATGTTTCTAGTGAATAGGCAATGAAAGAGAAGCAGAAGGAGAAGGAGAAAGAGAAAGACTCCAAGCTACAGGTTCAGACAGCAATGAACTGTCTTTCAACCTTTTGTTCTATCATTATTGTGTTGTGTGTAAATGCTAAAGAACCAGTATTATCTAGTGTTTGCATGCCTAAAGGGTTTAAAATATTTATTCTTTTATGCATTTTAGTTTTCTCAGAATCTAAAAGCAGTTCATACATGTTGCTTGTAAGCGTGGATTCGATTCCTACCAGTTATTCTGTTTCAGCATATGTCATTATCTCAGGTACTATGGCTTTACCCCCTAGCACATATTGGTGCTTGTCCTGACCTAAAGGGAGATCTTCATTTTCCTTTCCAAATTTCAGTTGTTCTCTTATCCTGCAGAAAATTGATCAAGTTTTATGAACTATACATGAATAAATAGTGAATAATGTGGAAGATTAGAGATAAATACCCCAGATTCGATTTAATTTGATATGATAAATTTATTGTGCAGAATGACAATGATATCATATAAATTTATTGAAATGGGTGTAGCTGAGACCAAAGAAGCTAGAGAGATGCATTAAGCAGCAAGGCGTGACTGGGAACTCCTACTAATTGTTGCAAGGAGATTTTAGAGAGATGTCCAAAATGACAAAGGAAGCAAATGCAAGACCTGTCAACTTCTCTCATGATATTGTGCAGCGAGTTCAACCATTTCATGATGATTCCATCAAGAAATATGGTATGAAAATGAACTACCCTTTACCATTTCTCCAAGGATTGTTGGTTTGCTGGTCTTCTTTTCGTTGTTATCTTTCATGTTTTTTTTTTTTTTTTTTTCTTCTCAAATAAGTTGTGGCCCAATGGAATCTCAATGGTACATCAAATTCCTTTTCTATAAGAACATAATTTTGGAGTTTATTTATTGGAATAAATAGAGAGTAATTAAAAGCAACGATCTAGAACCCCTCTTTATTTGAGTTGAGTTTGTGTTTTCTCTCTTTAGTTCTTCAAAGATTCCTTGATTAGAAGTTATAAAAGAAGCTTCAATGGATTTGCAGCCAAGCTCACTTAAAAAGGACAAAAATTGTCTAGTATGTACACCACCAGATCCGTTCAATTGTTTTGGAACAGGTTTATTTGTTGAAAATTATAAGTTGAGTATGTAAATGTTTGCAAATAAGGATGGTGTGGTGTCATTTTCCTAGTAGCTTCTTCAACTTCAAACAACAGAATTTGGACTGAGTGGTTCTATCCCATTGATGGCCACATGACTAGGCGGCTAATGGTGCATGATATGGTATGTGTGACCTTGCCAGGGACCTAGGCTGGGGATCGACACATGGAGGGCCTCATGGACCAAGCTCAAGGGAGCATGGGCTCGCATCCGTTGGGATGAGAAGCACTTGTTCAAGATGAACATGATGCTTGTGAAGAGAGACACATGTTCAATAGAAACATACTTGTGAAGGGAGACACCTGTTTGGGAAATGATGTAACTATTGCAAAGGGATGCCTAGATCCCTATATAAAGCCTCTCCTCCTCTCATAGTAAACACACGTGTTAGAGAACACAAGAGGTGTTAGAGAGTGTAAGGAAGAGTGTTGTGTATGTTTTATTTTGTGTTCTCTTTGTAATGACCAAGTGTTGAGACACTTGCTGAATTTTGTATCTTGTTAGTGCGGAAATACAAGTTGGGAAGAGTTTTTCCTATAAATGATGTTTTGTCTCGTTTTACTTTGCTTTTGAGAAACGGGAAGAAAAGGTTGGCTAAGTTCGGTAACTTAGCGCGCACATAGCAAAAACTAATTAGGTAGTTTGGGGGGTGTGGCGGTGTGTTTGGTGGTGTGTTTCGTCTCCCTCTTTAGGTGTCTTGTGATAACAAAGGTCGAGGTGAAGTGCGATTGTAGATGTGAATGTAATTCACTCTTGTTTTGGTTCCTCTTTGTGTCTTTCCTCTTCTTCTATACTATCTTGTGTTATGTTGTTCAGGACCTTGGTAGGAATGGGTGTTCTCCAAGGAGATGTTTTAGGTGTTTAAACTTCTTTATTGGGCTCTATAATATGATCAACTTTTTTCAATATATAAGTATCTCTGCAAACTTTTTCTTTTGGTAAAAGCGACCTGAAACTTGCCTTCATAGGAATTTTAGCATGCATTGAATCTTATCTTCATCCTTCTCCATTTTTTCTTTGCTGCTCTTCACTTTTCTAATAAATATACAAAAGCAACATTGGATATTTGGAATTCTTGTAAGTGCCCCACCACAGGATGCTGCTAGGTAGAATAAAGATGAGGGAAGAACCTTTGCTCTCCATGGGTTCTAGCAATAGTTCTGTGAGGGCCAGGTGTTTGATGTGAGATATTCTTTGGTCGGGTGGCTTCACATGCACATGTTGCCATTGCATTTATTATTATAAACAATGCTATAAGTTAGAACCATGACTATGAAGAGCCCTATGAACAGGATTACTATTGATCATGGCCATAAATGAGGCGCGACCGGGGGACGAGGTCGCTCAGCCGCGACTATAGCCTATAGACACCCGGTCGACTTTCGCGTCTAAGCGTTTGTCCACGGTATCTATGGCCACGCCTTGATGCAGTCCACTTTCTTTGCAGCTATAAACTATAGCTACATTATTTACAACCTTTAGCCAGGGTCAGTGACCGCGGTCATAGGCTCCGCTTCTTATAGTGAACCTTGTAAAGTAGTTTAATTCTGTTTTTTTCAAAAGAGGAATTTGTTTATCATTGTCCTTTTCAAATGTCTTAGATTGTTTGATATTAAGTCTCCACCCTAATAACTATAGTTTAATCTTGACAACCGGTGGATCAGAGGCTATTAAATCTTCAAAGGAATTCAACTACTTTTGTAACTGTCTGTTAGTTTGATATTATCACCTCATTAAGCGATCTTGCAAATGTTGATCTAATACTTATTGATAAATTACTACAAAGCTGGACTACGAACCCTTGCTGTAGGCAAATGATAACCCTTTAATCATATCATTGAATTTTATATTATCTTTACAACCACTATTTTTGTGGTTTCAGTTCCTAGTTTGTATCTCTATTGTGATGATTGAAGGTCTGGCCATGCTTTCAATGTCTCACAAAACAGTTGAAACTATAACCAGTTTTCTTTCTTGAAGAATATATATGGTTGTTGTTTTGGAATTTCAAAATTACTTAGCATCACATAACTCAAAACTTGGTATTTGTATTGAGGACTATAATAATCATTAGAGAGTGTATGAGAATGAATTTTAGATTAAGACAGGGGATGCATTTTGATTGATGAAAGAGGGATGTGTCTCATCCTATACTTCTTTCAATAATTGCAGGATTTTGAAAATAACTTTGGACTTCTTACATTTTTCTGGATTGTTGAATAATTTATACAATAATTACAGGATTTTGAAAATAACTTTGGACTTCTTACATTTTTCTGGATTGTTGAATAATTTATAGAATATATATATATATATATATATTGGCAAATCAAAAACTTCAAGAACTTACAGAGTTAATAATGTATTGATTGTATTCTTCTCTATCTCTGTGGTTCTACACATGATTTGGCTTTGCTTTTCTTTTCTTTCTTTCTTTTTTATTTTTTTTAGTTTTTGGCAGTACTAATCTTACAGTATGCTCTCTTTTGCAGATAGACCATGCATGTCAACTGCAAGTATTTATGTGTGTTCTAATGATTCTTGTTTACTATCTTTTTTATAATGCCGATACTTCTTATCCTACACAAAGCCCTAGAGAAGTTTGCTGAGCCTTTGTATGCCACAGGTGTGTTCCATGGCCTGCTGCTTGCATTCATTCTTAGAAGTGTACTAGCTACTTCCATTTGAGACCAGTGCAATTGATTTGCTATTATTGTATTGGGGAAAACAGTTTAAACAAGTGTCATTTGTACCCTTGAAACTGGTCTGGGACCGCAAAGTTTCAATCACTCTTACATGCAATTTTGGTTATATATATATATGAATGAGTTAGTTATCACAAATTATTCATGTAATTGGCTTTCTTGGAAAAAAGATCGACAATTTTCATGATTTACTTATAATAAATATCAAAATGCTTTGTTATTCTTGCCTAATGATCACTGTGCACACATATGATAAACAGACATTGTGCTCCTTAATAATTTGATCAATATGATAATTGTTATGTATCTATTAAAAAAATAACGCATTATTAAGAATTTTAAAATGTTTTGATTCATTGATCATTTGGTCTTTTGCATTATAAAGGATGCCTTTATAAAGAATGATGGGAAGAATATGGTCCCCAATGTCTACAAGGTTCTAGACGAATTCTGACTACTTCGTGGGATTGTATGTAGTATTCTAATTTTGTTGTTTATAAATCTAATTCAGAACATCGCGATGTTTGGTGTGATCTATGAAAGTGTAATAAAATTTGTGGATTGAGCCACTAGAAAAGCATTGATGGATGTAATACGGTACATAGCAGCTCTCTCTTATTTAAAATACATCTAAAGCAAAATTTGGTTACTTGAACTTGCATTTAACAAGTTCGAGATTTTTTGTTCCTTCTTCATCCTTTCACCTAACCATCTTGTCCATGCAGATAACTTGTTGGAAGTGTTCATGGAGTTTGAATTATTCCATGATGATCAGAAACTTCTAGTATCTCTTAAGGTTATATAACCATTAAAGCTTCCGCAGTTTTGTGCTCCCGCATATACCATGACTTGTAATATTAAATGGTAGAAATTGTACTTACTATGCTTTTTGTCATGCAATTTGTGTCAAGCAATATTTGAATAAAACAATGGAGGAACAGGACTTTGACTATCGATCGAGCTGAAACAGGCCCACCCATTTCTTTTTAATGGAGTAAAAGATAATATTATTGAAGCGAAACAACAAAACCCGCCAACCCGAAGGTATATACAACTATGACTAACGGGGAAAACAAAGAAAATGAAAGGAAAAGAGCGAAGAAACACCCCTGACCTACAACTATCCTGACCTCTGACTATCCTTGGCTCATTTGACCCATTATACTCAAATCCATCGAGACTCATTTTACGTAATATGGACTTTGGACCAGGCGCAAACTAAAAATAAAAAAAGTCTTCAATCTATGAACCGAGCAACGCTCATCATCAAAATCAATTTTGTTTCTCTCATGCCAAATGGACTAGAACAAGCAAAGGGGGACTGAATCAACTTCATGAAACCATTTCTCAGATGCTTGGAACTATGGAACATCAATATTGATGAGTTCCAGGAAGATCATCTAATGCAACATAAGGAGGAGGCTGAGGATTTTGGGTGGACACTCTCTACTCTGGAAATGGTACCTCCATGCCAACAGTCTATACTTTGGAACAAGAAAAACAAATGTACCTGCTGAAACAGAGAGGGCAGTTGATAAATTGGTGGAAATGGCGGTGCGATTGAAGTGACTTGAGATATAGGGCATTAACTAGCAAAGAAGGAATTGAGGAAGACAGGAAGAAACATACATGTTGGAAGGAACAATGCATTTGGAGGAAAGGCCAAATATTTTATATTTAACATAATTTACTTCTAATAAATATCAAAATGCTTTGGTAATTTTGTTATTCTTGTCTAATGATTATTAGGCTCACATATGATAATCAGATATTATGCTCCTTATTAGTTGATCTCATATAACTGGTTTTGGTTTTGCAATAATTAAGGTAGGGCCCTTCATATGAAAGATCTTGCAAAAGATAATTTTTTTTTTCTTCTCGAGTTTTTATTCGAGGTTTTGCTTTTTAAGCATTGGTAGAGCTTTCGAGGAATAATAAAAGCAACATTTGAAGGTGAAATACAACTTCTGAGAAATTTAATATGTTTTATTCCTCCACGTGATATTGAAATAATAATTTTAAATTATTCCAATTAAAAACTTCCAAAATAGTGTAACGGAGGTCGAATTGGGAGTATTTGAGTAGCAAAGCTTTAGAAATAACAAATTTTATCCATGAACATTAAAAAAAAAAAAGAATCTTAGGACAAGGATTAGTAAAAAAGATTTTCATTGGTTTATATACATTAACATCCTTATATCTTGTACTAATTATATGATGCAGCCAAAATAACATAACGTGGAGTGTATCATAAACCGAGAAGCGTACACTTCTGATTTGAACTCATAAACCAAGTAGGCGCCCTCACGGTTCTTGAAAACTTTCGGTTTAGTTAGTAGTCAAAGATGGTGTGCAGTTGTCTTTGAAGAGCTTACCTGGAGATGGACCATAAAAAACAAATTTTAATCTTCTAAAGATAACATAAGGAAACTGTTATAAAGTCATCAGTGAGATACAGAATAGAATGCGAGAACATATTTACCCACATATATCAATACATCTAAAGCAATTCTTTTAGTGGCGTCTCTTCTCCCTCAGTTTAGAGCTTTCTTACTCTTTCTTCAGGACCTATGACACTAGAAAATATGGTGTAACAACATATTAAATAGGACATAAACTAGTATAGGCAAGACAATAATTTGAATTAGAAATTAAAGCTCCTTTGGGAACCCAAAAAATACTAGGAAAAGAAAAAAAAAATACTTACAAAAATAATTTTCTTAAATTTGGTTTCATAAGTAAAAAAATATAAAAATAAAATAAAATATAATCAAAATTCTTCAAAATTTTACGTATTTTAAATTTCTTAATCCTTATATATTAAAAGAGAAACAAATAAATGAGTTTGAATAAACATATATAATTAATTTATTAAGTTTAAGCAATTTTTATTTTCACAAAAAATTTCTTTACTCCCACTTTTCCTCTTTATTTTCCTATCTATTTTCTTGCCTTTATGCTTTTCGTTCACGGAATGGGCCTAATGGACAAATTAGCAGCATGATGAAAATGTAAAAGAATGCGATCTGCTTAATTTAATCACGGTCTATGATATTAAGGGGAGAAATGAAGGTGATGTACCCTTTAAATAATGATAATGAAAATACAATGACTTGAGACTAATGTTGGATTGCTTTCTAAATCTATATGAGTGGGAGTCATCGATGTTGTCTTGTTCATAATCATGCCTCTCTTGAAAACATTCTTATCTTGCCTCCCTTGATAACAGTCTTATCTTGTATTGATGATCCTTGGTTATATATGAAATGCACTCCACATTTTTTCACCTTGACTGGCCTATCATAAATATAACCATGAAATGAAACACTTTCAAAGTCCCTGTTCTTGAGATAAGATTCTTATAATAACACCCTTGAGACCAATACATCACCATAATTGTTGATAACCTATCATCGTTGTAGCATGCACACCTGGTTTTTAATGAAATCTCACCCTGCCATCCAGAAATCCGGAAAGTCGACAGATATTTGAAAGTACAAGAATATCCATCCCCATCTCCATCTCTATCCTCAGATTCATTATCAGGTGGAGAATAAGCAGAGCATAAAGCAAATCCTAAGAAGTTATTTTATACCAATCCCAGGGAAGTTCTTTTTGTTACTTGAGATCAGGATGTTCACAATGTCCCCTCTGGGAT
Organism: Tetrastigma voinierianum; assembly: GCA_016808115.1. Lineage (NCBI taxonomy): Eukaryota > Viridiplantae > Streptophyta > Magnoliopsida > Vitales > Vitaceae > Tetrastigma > Tetrastigma voinierianum. Next base: position 19,950 of record JAEQBH010007723.1, on the reverse strand, counting down.
TCCAATGCTTTCAGGAATTACAATATTCACTCCATGATAGGCAAATCCTGGTAGAAATAGACCAGACGAACCCACGCTGCATTCCAACTCCTGCACAAAAGTACCATGTGAATCTTTTGATGCAAAGATGTTTAAGTGAAATCAAAATCATGCACGAATTTCCGATTTTAAGCATTTGAATAAAGAACGAAGAGTAGACTTTGTTGACTTGGTAAACTTTCAAGCTAGAATGCATCCATGGGCATCGAAACTTGTAAGCTTGGTGGAAGCTGCGGAATGCAATTGAAGCCTCTCACGATTGGCTCAAGTCGGATTTCCAGTTAGAGGGATAATTTGATCGGAAGGTATGCTACTAAAATGGTTCCTTTTCGGATATAGTGCTTTTAGTGATGGTAGTAGTATCATAGGGGGATTCCTCTTCTGAGTAGATTACGTAAGCAAAGTCCACTTCTTTCAATAAATTACCCGGTGAAAATAATATCACTTGATTGCAACATGCACTAAATTGATGATCTGGGGCCCAAAGAAGGCAAATCCATGACTCATTCAGATCTAAATGTCTGCGTGAGAATTATGACGTGTAGGCTCCTGAGTTCTCGAGGTAGTTTGTTGAGTTACAGACGGCGAGGAGATAATGAGAGTTCTGAGGAATCTCAAGTTACAAATGCTATCTGGAATGTTCAGCAAATTTTTGCAGTTCTCCAGATCTAAATGTCGAAGCCTTTTCAGACGTTGAATTGAAGATGGTAATTCTTTTAAAGCAGTTCCATCCAAACGAAGCTCTCTTAAATTTTTCATATCTTCCATCATTTCTGGAAAACTTTGCGATTTGAGCGGCTGAGCGAAGAGTTCGTGATTTCAACTTATAAATGTCGCGGAAGACTCACCGAGCCTTGTGCGAAACCGCCCAAACATAAGATCTTGTTCAGGCACCCGATAGCGGGTAGTTCATTGATAGCAGACAGCGCCCTCCAAAACATAGCTTCCCTGAAGCTCCTCATTTCGCACTTTGAGCAGTGTAATATATAATTTCTCAATCGATCCAAGAAGCTTCCTTTGTCTATATATAAGTGTGACCCCACAATTTATGACTTTAAAGGATCCAGTACAAAGCCAACAAAGAAAGTCAGAATCGCTCTGCACTTATTAGGATCGACATTTCGAATAGCAACTGAGGATAGGTGGTCACCCACACTTGCTCCATTGATTCACCACCAGAATAGCATTTACAAACAGAATAAAAGGAAATATAATCCCGAAACCTAGATTGATCACCATACAAACTCAAATGACATCCTAATCCATAAGACACTACAAGTGCATCCTGGTGTGTGTTCTCAAGTGGAACATAAACTGCGCATAAAGCAAATCCCAAAAAGTCATTATCCTCGTACCAATTCATAGGAAGTTCAATTCGTATTTCATCCCCTACATTTTGATACCTTATCCAATGTGGCATTCCAGGAACTACAAACTAATTCCTACAAAAAGCCAGATTTCATTAAATTGTATGTCATGCCAACCAATTTACTCCACATCCCGCACAGAAAAAAATTATGGCTTATAAATCCATGTGTCTCGTGATAAAAGGTTGCTTGCCATGAACATCATACCCGAATTTCGACGGCAAAGAATTGAGTAGGAAACCCCATGGCCACCTCGCCATGATGGTGATAAGGAAGCAATCGCGGGCATCTAAAAACCGTACACTCGATGGAAGCTTCCAGATTTCCTTAAAGTCGCCAGCAAAGGACTCAACCTGCTGAATTTCACCTTACAAAGATGGTCATGGTAAGGTGCATGCTATGGATATTAGTTTCACTGAGATCTAATGCTTGCAATGATGATAGATGATAAATATCGTTGGGGATTTCTCCCGCTTGTAGACGGCGCCATTTGTGATTCAATTCTTTTAGTGCCCTAAGATGAAAACCATGATCCAGGACTCCTGTTTCCACATTGCAATTACTTAGGCTTAGTCGCTTCAAGTAGACAAGCGCTTATCACTACGGATTACCGAGTTATGAAGGAGCCATTTAGATTTAATATTCTTAAGGAGGATAAACCCGACAAAGTAGGGCAATTCACAATTAAGCCAAATCCTAAATGAGTTTTCCAAGCATCGGTGCTCTTTAGGTTCTCCATCAACTTTAGGAGTTTTGAACATGCTGACATTAAGAAACTTAAGGTATCTTAATACAAATACTCTCAGGATAATCTCGTTTTAATGTGCTAGATTCAAATATTCAAGCCCTTCCAAATGTTCAATCAAGATGGTAGCCTCAGAATGTTGTTCTTCCATATAAATCGAGCTTTTTGAGATTTTTCATTGTGTACTTGATCTCTGGAAAATACTCTAGTTTTGAACAATCATGGCAAGAGAGAGTCTGAAGATGTTGCAGCTTATCAATGTCTGTTGGAAGACTCTCAAGGCTTATGCACCCTACCCAATTCAAGGAGGAAAAAAAGATCGAACTAGTTAATAAGTAGCTAACTATGACTTTATACTTGTTTAATAAATCTTAAGCAAACATATAACCTTCAAGGGTAAGTATCTCCAAGTTTGGCATCATTGCGAAGCTTGGGAACTCCACGAGATGTTTTGAATGATTAAGATTGATGACCTTTAACTTCTTAAGAAGCTGTAAAAAGAATATCTTCTTCATAAATAAATTTCTATCAAATTTGAAAGTAATCCAGAGAAGAAAAACATGATTAAACTCATTAACAATACCTTATTTCCCAAAGTTGTTCCCATGTTGCTACATCGTATGCTGAGTTCAACGAGATTCATTGGACAAAAATTCGAGGCAAGTGTTTTAAAGAATATTCCATCCCAATGGAGATATCTTAACTCAAAAGAAGTAAATTTAAGGTCTTGGGAAGCTTTACTCAGAGGAAAATGCACATCTTGATCAATTTCCATAATATGATCATATATTTAGCATCTTGATGAACTTGAGCAATCTAAGTTTATTCTAATCTTGCAAAAGTTTCAGTTGTAAATTGAATTTCCTTTGTGCGCATGTTGATGAATAATCCTTCAATTGCCTGGCTCCCGAAAAATAAGAGCCAAGAATAAAGTAAATAATAAACTTCATCAAACTTACCAAACTATGTAATAGTTTCATAGAAAAAAGGTCATATATGTAATAATAATGTTCAAGCATATAGCTCTTACCGCATTTCCAGCTAGTACACTAGAAACTTCATCAAGATCCCATAATCTGCTCTGTTTCCAAGGCTTGTTTCGACACTTTCACTAACAATCTCCCAACCCACGGGTCGCGATTAAGTCATGCATATGTATCTTGTTGTCAACAACACTTATGAGACATCTTTCACACAAATTACTTATTTCACCCAGCACCATCCGGTCATTCTTGAAACAAAATCTCTATCTTTTCCTTTAAAGAAAAACATGTGATACCATGAATATTTCTCCTTCTACACTCACTTAACTTCACAAAACTTATTCTAAGCACATGATACCATGTTGAAGTCTCTTTTTCCAATTTACGTAATTCATTTTCCCATTCATGTATTCCTCTCTTGCTAGATAAGGTAGAACCCAAAACTGCAAGTGCTAGTGGAAGGCCTTGGGCATATTTTATTGCATTATCACAAAGATTTTTATAATTTTCTTTTGGAACAATTTGTTTAAAAGCATACAAACTGAACAGCTTGATGGCGTCTTCATCATTTAGCTTTCTAGGCTCATATGATTGATTTGCTCCATCCAAAGCTACCAGATTTTTATGCCTAGTTGTTATAATGATCCGACTTCCTGAACCAAACCATTCAGACTCTCCAGCTAAGTAGTCTAATTGCCTTTGCTTGTCTACATCATCAAGAGTAACAAGAACCCTTTTCAACCGAAGTTTATCACTTATCTCATAGGTTGCTTCATGAATATTACTTTTTCTTCTATACGCTCCTGCTAAGGTATCATCAAGAAGGATTCGTAACTGAAAGAGACCAGCATTATCTTGGGGACGCTTCTCGAACATCCGTAAGAAAGCTACTACTCTCAAATTTACAAGAAATTTCATTGTAAATGGCTTTAGCAATGGCAGTCTTGCCACCCACCAATTCCATAAATTCCAATCATACAAACATCATTTAACTCAATATATCAATGCCTTGAGTTGTTCCAATGATAATCCATTCCAATAACAAATTTTGCCAACATATAAATGTGTAGGTCCTAATTTTCGGGTTGATTTCGCCAATGATTTGTCCAATAACCTTTGACTCATACCACAATTATAATGTATAATAAAACTCATTATCCCAAAAACTAGATAGTTATATTCACTAAAATTTTAATCTTAATTTATAGGAAACTAGCATTCCTCCAAAAGAAAATGAATGAATATATATATATATATATATAGAGAGAGAGAGAGAGAGAGAGAGAGAGAGAGAGAGAGATACTCCTCAAATAGCTGAAGTTTATGGCTACCAACCTCAACAAGACAAATTTGTTGCTACTAGAAATACTTTCAAAATCACTTTCAAACGTAATCTTATATTTAACAGGGTAAAATTTTAAGTGATTTTAGCAAGATCAAAATATTTCATGTGAAAAGGCAAATACTTGTTTTCTACCCAAAAAACAAGGAATAGAATTTCTAACATGAAAGAGAAGGAAAGTATAGTTACTGGTTTTCCACATGCCATCCAGATAGATTGGCCGCTTCTCAAGGGCAACTTCCACTTTGCATTCGATCTCCCTTCTTCTTTTGATTAGCATCTTTTCATGGAAGGTGAACGCACATCATCGAAAAACAACCCAATTGATTTCGCATCTGATGGAGGCACATGATAGAAAATTGGTACAACCATTGATTCTTTTTGGGAGTCAACGATCTTTAGAAGTTCATTCAAACACCAAGTGGAGTAGGCATAATTCTTTGAGAAAATAACAATGAAAATCCTTGATTCTTCTTATAGTTTCTGAGAGAGATCAGCCACGATATCTCCTCCTTTCTCAAGTTCTTCATCATCTCTAAATGTATGAATTCCATGCGTAACCAAAGTGGTATAGAGATGATCAGTGAAATTCTTACGAGTGTCAACCCCTCTAAAACTCAAGAACACATCATAACTAAGAGGATTAGAAGAAGTATAAGAGGCTGCATGGGTGCTGGTCGAATCCATTTTGGTGTGCTTTTACCAATGCTACTAAAGATTTTGAGGGAAAAAAGGAAGCATCTTCGGATGCTAGTCTTCATCATGGACAAGTCGGGGGAAGTGCAGACCAAGTTTCCATCAAACATTTGAAAATATAAATAAGGTTTTTCGATAATCATTTCTGTGTGTGAAATCAAGCAGCAGGAAATGACAAATCCATGAGAAACTCATACATATTTTACTGGGAGATAAGCAGCTCTGCTTCTGAAGATGATGAGGGGCTCAGGTGGCTGTCGATGAACTGGGTTAAGAGAGGAATAAGCAAACAATTAGCAGTAGATCTGGGTGAGGGGTAGAAAAATTCAGAAGGAGGGAAGAATGATGGTGTGGAAGCTTATATGGAAGGTTCAAGACAGGGTAGCAGCGAAAGCCACCAATCACCACGAAGTTATTTCATGACTGCTAGTCTTGTGTCCCAAACGTTTTCACCTTTGTCTACTTTTCCTTTTCAGGTTTCTTTTTTCCCTCAAAGCATGTGAAGCGTAAATCTAGAATATAATTGAGATCTCATGGTGAGCCATATAGCAGTAACTATTGTCCCAAAGATGAAGAATGGGCATGATAAGGTGAGACCCAGATGAAACAAAAGCATTCCAAGCATAATAATTCTCTCCCGCATTTCATCAAACAGCTAGTGTGATCTCTTCTCCTCTTCTGAATTTATCCTCTGCATCCAAATTGACCTGTAAAACTCAAATTATATTACAGCAAGGAGCTGACGAATCGGGTCTCCGGTGCTTGAAGAATCCATTTTCTGGGTAAAAACAAGAAGATAGATGACGATTGAGTTGGGCGGCTGCTCATATTTTCCATTTGTTTTCTTCCTCTGCTGCTATTATGCTTTTACATTTTCTATCAAATTTGAAATACCGCACCCACTTCCACCTCGTCTAAGCGTTTACTTATGTAGCCCAATTAAATCCTTGCCATCATAAAACCGTTAAGATGACCGTTAAATGGAACACATGATAGTTAAAGGGGACCCTCCCCCTTCTCTCCCAACCCAGCTGCACCCACCATACCCCAGCTGCACCCCACGGTGGCCCCTCCAATTTTTGTTTGATTTTTTTATGACACTTGATTTAAAAAAAAATTAATATATTATTAATCTCTAATATAAAAATATATTTATCTATACACACATTCAATAAAAATAAATAAATTGAATTAAAATTACTATAAAACTTTATAAATTTAATTTTCTTTTTTTTAAATAACTCTTATCCATTAATTTTGTATCAACTTAATACATTAAAATATATAATTTATTTTCTTTTATATTTATAATATTTTTCTATTTATAAAAATCATATCTTGGATCTAGTTTTATATTTTTAAAATTTTTATGGAATATTACCTTCAAAATTTTGTTTATAGAATATTAAACATAATTTTTGAAAAAACATAAATTTAAAAATTAAAAAAAATGCTGTGAACTATTCAATAATAAATTTTTAATCACGATTTTTATTTTTTTAAATAAATTAGATTGTGTTTGGAAGTTGTTAGCTTATTCACCCTCAATCCATTTTTATAGGCTGATTGGTAAAAACTCTTAATTGATAGTTGATTATGTGTAAACACTCCTGATGGGAAAATGCTACAAATAGTAGCTTTTCTAACTCATTTTATTAAAATAACAAAATTTCCTTTTTTTTTATCATTCTCTCCATATTTACATCATTTTAGATTTTTATAAATTTTATAAATTATAAATTATATTAAATAATATGAATTTTTTATAAAATAATATATGAATTTTTGTTATAAATTTATTTTATATTAGATTAATAAAAAATATGAAATTATAAAACTATAAATAAATAATTTTTTGTTTTTTACTAAATAATATTATAAATTTGTCTATAAATTATAATAATATGAATATTATAAATTTTTTATATGGTTATAAATTTATAAAATTTATTTATGGTTATATGAAATATAGTATTTACTACTATAAAAATAATATATGAAAATGAATAATATTTTTTATGGTTATAAATTATTCTGTATTAGATTTATAAAAACAAATTATAAAATTTATAACCATAAATATTTTTTTTTGTTTTCTATGAAATAATATTATTTATGGTTAAATTTTTATAATTTCATATTATTTTTTTATTTATGAAATAAAATTTTAAATTTATTCATAAATTATAAATAATATGAAATATTATAAATTCTTATATGGTTATAAATTTATATAATTTATTTATGGTTATATGAAATAATATGAAAAAGTTATCACCATAAAAAAATAATATATGAAATAAATAATATTTTTTATGGTTATAAATAATATTATTTTTTATTCATGGTTATAACCACAAATAATTGTTTTTTATTTATGAAATTATAAATAACCATAAATATGAAATTTATTTCACAAATTTATAAATAATATTACAAAAAATAACCATAAAAATTTCATAAATTATTAATCATAAATTTATTTACTTACGAAATAATATTATTTATGGTTAAATAAAAATTTATTTTATATTTTTTCGTCTCTCTTTTCTATATATAGATGCATTGTTTTTTTTTTTTTTCTTTATCATTTATGTTTTTTATTTCTCTAATGTGTCTATATATGTAAATTAACATTCAATTCGTTACTTCTAATAGGCTACTTTACCAAATAATAATTTATAATCAGCTATTAGTTATCAACTATCCACACCAGCTACCAATTGTCAGTTGAACAAAACGGGCCCTTAATCTTGGTACATCTATAATCAAGATTAATGAAAAGAAACAATAAAAGCAACTAATGAGAGTGGGAAAGTCACGAGTCACATAATTATATAACTAAACCATTGGCTAGATTAGAACCGGGAAACCGAGATTTGTATAAAACAAACTAAAATCAACTCTGGACGTACTCGATTAACCTATTCTTTGGGTCAGTCTTGATTCAATTTTTTGATCGATTTGGTTTTTTTGCTCACCCCTAGATATTATCATTTTAGCTATAGGGTTGTATCATCTTGGCGTCATTTTCTCCATTATGCTCCTTAACCTCTTCATCATTTTTATTGCTATTCATTGATCTTTTAATTTTATTATTTTGCAATGATGCCCAAATATTCTAAAATCAATAAAATGACATTAAAGGTTGTTGATAGCGTGGTAGTTGATAATTGATACTTATAGTTCATTATAAATTACTTTATGCCAGTTGATTAAAATTGGCTGATTAAAAGTTAATTTAAGACATGATATGGATATATAAAAACAATGTATGTATACATAGAAAAAAAGACCAAAAATAAAAAAAATAAAATTAGAAAAATTTATAACCATTAATAAAGAAAACAACAATAAGACATCAAAATATTAATTCAAAAAAATTGTTTAATGAACATCAAAACTTGTGATTTTTTTTAAATAATTTTTTAATTTGAAAACATATTTTACAAAGCTAAAATTGTTTCTAAAGTAAACTAATTTTTAAAAACTAATTTCAAATATTTATAGTTCTATATTAAAATGTTATTCAAGCAATAATTCAAAGTATCTAAAACACTAATAAACTTTTGCATATTTTTATAAAGTATTCGTACATAAAATATTTTTTGTATTTAAATTTCCAATGAAACTTTTGTTCCTTAAATAATTCATAATTATTTTCAAAAATTCATAAAAGAATTGGAATGCAATGACCCACTTATTCGTTATATTTTCTTATAGAAAGAAAATATATAGAAAAAGAAAAAGAAAAGAAAAAGTATTAAGAAAAAGTAAATGTGTAATACCATTATTGCACAATCAACTCCTTTAAAACAGGAGACTTCCAAAAACTGAAAGAAAAATGATATTAAACTATTAATGTTAAAATCAAAAGAAGATTAAACAAAAAGAAAGTCATATTAAAAAAATTAATGACTGCAGCCACTACTGATGACTTTATTGGGTATCATAGGAAGATGGATGGAAGTTTATCTGAAAAACATCCTAGAAAATTCTATGAAAATTTAAAAGTATCCAATGACTGTCTCTTGGACTTTATTATCTGATACGGTCTATTCCATTTGAGATCGCTGGTTCAGATTAAACTGGCAGCCGCTCGCCGGCCTCATTGGCCGGTACTTGCTAATGTTAACACCGCAAATTTCTTGAGCCAAAGAGATGAAGGAAGAATGCAGTCTAAACCATTGACTTGTTGTAGCACGCTATTGTCGCGACTAAGACGCCTCCCACCCGACTTACTTTAAATTCCAAGTTAGGGTTTTTACATATATATATATATATATATAAACATTGGACTTGTCGCAAGCACATTTCGCTTTGCTCGCACTAACATCACTCCCTCTCGACTTATTTTATATAGCAGAGATAGAGTATAGCATATATATATATATATATATATATATATATATATATATATATATATATATATAAATATGTTATATTTTTTGGGTTTTATAGTGGTTATGAGATTTAGAGAGGCTGAGAACATTATAATTCTTTTTTCTCCTTCCCTTCTTTATTTTCTTGTACCATATTTGATATAGTGGATTTATAGCTCATCAACCCATGTAAATGTTGTTGTTCTATCTCTTTTGTCCTTTTTTTGATCCATCATTATTTTTCTAACATATCATTATCCCTTTGTAAATCGCTAGTGTTGAATGTCAAAGGCATGGGAGTTAAGAATCATAGCGATTTCCTATTATCTTGATTAGGGATGTTGTCATTTTTTCCAGGAACTTTCAAGCTTCCATGTTTCCTATCTGCCCACATACCAAGATTAAAATTGCTTCCAAAGCCATTTTACTTCCCACAACTTTTTACTAAGAAACAACTTATATACTAAAGTTTGTAGAAAAATGCATTAAAGTTTAGTGATCCGAATTTTGTCTCACCTGACTTAATCTGTTAACAGTATTAAGATATTTTTTAGGAATTGTGGTGGTAGTTTGGGGGTTGGGTAACTAGGTATGCCTATAAATTATTTTTTAGTTTGCTAGTTTTACTTGTAAAGCTATACAAATAAAAATAAGGATAATTTTCAAGTAAAATTCATTTCAGTTGAAAATAAATTATGTTTTTTGTTATAACTTGTAAATTCATTATAATTTATTTTAACTGAAAAGAAATATAAATTTATTTGTGATTAATTTTTATGTGGAAATTCATTCTTATTCAAAACAATAATAATTTTTCTGGGTTAAAACAAAATTTATTTGATCTCTTAACTCACCTTTTTTATCGGTCGGATGAATTGATCTTTTTAATTAAAAGTAGTTTTAATTTCCATATATATATATATATATATATATATATATATATATATATATATATATATATATATATATATGTTTCTAATCTTAAATTTTGTTTTCGTTACCAAACCAATATTAATCTAGCCTAAACAAAATGATTCCGCTTTTATTTTTTTAACTTTTATTTATATTTAGGCCATTTCAGTTCTTTTATATACTTTTTCTTCTCATCGTTTAGTTTCGTTTATCTTTGCTCTTTTCCTCCTAATTTTTTAAAATGTTGGTCGTCGGTCGTCAGTTGTTGAATTAAAAAAAGAAAAAAAAAGGGTTTTACAGAAGACTTTGAGGAGTCTTTCTACCCTAAAAATTGAAAAAAGGTTTAGCACTTCATTCTTCTACCCCCATTTCTTCAAAGACCCCCATTGTCTCAGCCTTCAAAGACCTCTATGTTCTTTTTTCTTCCAAATTCTGTTCTTGTAATTTTGTTACAGTCCAACCATGGCTTCCAGTACTAGCAGTTCCGGGAGATCCTCTTCTTCTTCTTATAATTCTAATTCGAAATGGAGGTACGATGTGTTCTTGAGTTTCAGAGGCGAAGATACCCGCAAAACCTTTACCGATCATCTCTATTGGGCTTTAGATCGAGGCAACATCAAAACCTTCAGAGACGATGAAGAACTTCCAAGGGGAGAAGAGATTTCACCCCAGCTCCTAAAAGCTATTGAAGGATCCAGGATCGCCATTATCGTCTTATCAAAAACCTTTGCTGATTCCAAGTGGTGCTTAGATGAACTGGTCAAGATCATGGAGTGCGAGAAAGAAAAGGGGCAAAAAGTTTTTCCTATTTTCTATGGTGTAGAGCCGTCTGAAGTCAGGAACCAGACTGGGAGTTATGGAGAAGCATTCAAGAATCATCAGACAAATGCAGACGAGGAGAAGAAGAAGAAGATTGAGGAGTGGAAGGCCTTAAGGAAAGCCGGTAAATTGAGTGGATTTCCTCTACAGAACAGGTATCCCCACTCCACTTTTTCCATTTCCAATTTTCTGTCAGTTTATTTTCATCCTTGTTAATAGATAAAAAAATTAATGATTTCCATATACAAATCAAAATACATTTTTATCTAGTAGACATTAATATGTTTGATTTCCTAACAAATGTCTATAATTGGAATAATATGAGATATTCGGTAGACTTGTAGTAGATGTTGTGAACTCATTTATGTCAGCAAGTACATTGATATATATATTGGAAAGGATTTAACTTCCCAAGGAATTTGTTTTTCTCTCTAATTGCCAAAGTATTCGATGTATATGTTTTTCTGGTTACAAGCATGTCAATTTATACTACTCAAGGGTGCTACATGGCCTTACAATTGGTTCAAAGTCCTCAATGGTGATAGATGTCGCGGGAATGTGGTGCATGGGGATCAAGAAGGTGAGTTCGCGATACCCCATGTATCCCCCATGTTCTTGTCTAATTAATTCTACGGCTTCTGAGGTGACAACTTCAATTGGCTAGATCGATGCCCGATGTGAGTGATGGCGTGACCTACTTCCTTCACACAGATGTCCAATGTGTGTTTAACAAATTTTGGATCCGATGCCACTGTGCTCGGGTCAGTTCCGGGTCAAGCTCAAGTTGCTCACAAGACTCATGGGATTAGACTTATTCCATTCTACTAGCCCTACTACGCTCCTGCAGGACAATAGTGTTGATTGGCGCTTACATTGTTTGGTACTTCAGGTGCTATTTGGTCATGATTGCGCAACGATCCAATGGGTTTGGTCTGTACAGGTGGCAACATTTGGTTAGGTTTGGGGATCGTGCGTCGTTGGGTACGAATGGATCGTTTAATGCTGTTTTGAATATCCCACCAACAATGATAGGATTTTATAGTTTAAATACTCCAAACTTGCCTTTGAGACTTCTTTCAACACTATTTCAAGCATATCGCCTTTATCCTCCTTCTTACGCTCCTAACTTCTCCTAAGAAGGTCATCACAAGCCAAGGATTCTCGCCCTAATGGAGTTCCCCGCTCGCCTCTATTGCTCTTATGACCAGGCATTATCACAAGAAGGTATATTCTAGCCGCTCAGTTTCTTCCCTTTCTCCGCTACCTTGTCGCTCTCTCTAAGTCCTGGCCTCTTCGGGAGGGACCTTAGTCACATGAGGGCTCCGGCCGATCCAGATCCGTCGCGTCTTCTTTGTCTTTTCTCCTTTTTCTTTTTCTAATTGGTAGTCACTTCCTTTTCAGGGCTAGATGAGCTGACTCGTGACTTCTGTTTTTCTTTGTCTCAGATCAATGGCAACGATGCTCAGAGGTCGACCAAATGTGATAGGTTAATCCACCTACCCTGCGGATCGGCTAGGCAGATTATTCCCTCTTCGCTACGAGACGCCATTCCTCTCACCAACTCAGATGACACCAACAAAAAATAAGTTGCAAGGCAATGTCCTGCTATTTGGTGCCTGGGGTGCGCGAAGGACCCGATGCTCCAAGAGCTCGCTGAACTTAGATCTCGAATCGGGGCCAAAGTTAGAATACTAGCGCCGATTTACTATCTATCCTAATCACAGTTTTTTGACAATTTTTTTGTGTTCGTGCAAATGCCGCTGGAAAATCAGGACAACCTTATCCCGTCAATTCACCTTCAAGGCTCGCCGCCTGGCCTTAGAAAGGGACTAAGCTTCTATTACGGCTGAGAACATTCTGGGAGGTCAAGCCGACACCCGGAGGAGTTTATCTCCACAACAGGTCTCGAGGTTAAACTTCATGGGAGCGCTGACGCCCGGCAAGGAACAGTGCAAAGTAACCTTCTTGGATCGAATTAAGGAAGCAACAATCAAGATATGCTTCGGGAAGAATCGGGGGAACAAGTTTCCTTATCCCTTCCCCAAACCCAACCTTGGCCATCACAAGTGGCCTCGGGAGCCAAGTGGCCAAGGGAAGTGAAGCCTGAAATCGTAACTCAGCTATGGAGGAGGGTATGAGAGTTGATCAAGGAGGCCGTACTTCATGCTCACGGAGAGGGGAGGCCTGAGGTCCACCGCTTCTTCCGAGGTTTGTGGACCGCTCAACCTGCGGGGCGTAATAAGGATTATGGAAGGCGGGGGACTCCAATGCACGCAGTGACATTGGTTCCAAGGGAAAAGAGAAAGCTGGAGTGTGCCTTGGACTTCCCCCTAGAAAAACCGATGTCTCCCCATCCCTCGAGGCCCCGCCTCTTTCTCTGACTGCAGAGCCTCTGGAGGTTCCAATGTTTAAGGCCTTTCTCTCGCTGGTAGAAGTATACTACAGGAGGCGGTGAAGGAGGCGTTGTGAGTCGGGCCAAGGATGCGAACCCTTCAAAATGGCTACCATCGTAGCATCGCCCTTTTTTTTTTTTTTCGTTGATAGCCTGCGGTCATTATCCGTGTAGATGAGCGCAAAGTCATATGATGGCGGCATCGCAGAACAAGCAAGCAGCGCACTAACTTAGCCATCTCTACTTACGCCGTGCTCGAGCACTATACAACAGCGTAGGCGAATCTCGAGTTCCCGAGCCGAGAAAGAGTCGAGAAAGTTCAAACAGAACAGCGGCTCTTAAAAGAACGCACTACCTAGGCCGCCGATGTGAAGAAAATAAGGAAGCCGGATACGACGTGGTCGACTGGAAGTATTTCCCAACTTCAGCATCCATCGCTGCACTGAGAGAAAAGATGCCTTCCCAGGAGGCTGAGAGAAGGAAAAGGTCGCCTCGGAGTTGTAGGCAACTTACAATGACATGTTGCTCGATAGGTATGAGCATTTGTTTGAGGTTGGATACTGGGAGGGTTACGCGGAGGCTGAATGTATTGTGGAAGAACGCTTTTGGGTACACGACCTCCTACCTACAGATAAGGACAATTCTTGTAAAATAAATTTCGGATTTTAATGAATCACGTGCAAAGTCGCCACATTAGCTAAAAACACGTGAGGTGCCAAGTCAAGATCTCTAACTCCCCGCTTTCCTATCCGTTGATTCAACGACATGGGTATAAGTGTCACGCAAACGCCATGTTATGGTTGATCCAAAACATTAAGGGCTGTGACGGGAAATACGACCAAACGCCAAAGTGTGATTCGCTACATTTTTCCTGCACGGAAGAAGCTTTTATATATACATACAAAATAACCTTCCATTACTATTTTAAAGATGAGTAATAAATGGTCTTATAAATGTGTTCATTCACCATCATTCACAAGGTTCATACATAAAATATTCACTAAGTGTAAAGAACTTTTCACTTTGCCAACAAACTTTATGTAACAATTATTGACAACCTAAATATAAATATATACTAAAAACATAGAATTTATTTATTTACAAAATAAATAAGTTGGAAGAACAATAATCATGAGGATGATCATAATTCATGCTAAGTGATTTATAAAAGCCGCTGTGGATCTGGTGACAAATTGGTAAATTTACTAACCAAACTAGTATTTAATTAGATAATAAAATCTCTAATCATAAAGGGTAATGATAGTTTAGAAATGACTTTTTGGAGCAATTGAGATATTTATAGTTAATTTTGTTTAAACATGTGACCCAACACATTTTTCATATACATTCTATTTTACCTTAATTTCGTCAAGACCGAATGAAACTAAGCATTGATTCTATATATTTTCCATTTACTACCTTTTTTTCTCGCAACTTATTCTAATCGATTTACATGTTTTATCAGATTTTTGTAATGGATGATATGAGTCCAAGTTTATTGAAGAAATCAAGCAGAGATTAGAAGATCAATTCCTAAGTTAGTACATGTCATGATAAATAGTTTGGAGTTGATGAAAATGTGAAACAAGTGAAGTTATTGATAGACGCCAAATCAGATGAAGTGAGTATGGTTGGAATTTATGGGATTGGTGGAATTGGAAAAACTACCATTGCAAAGGTTATCTACAATGATCTGTCGGATCAATTTAAGCATCATAGCTTTCTTGAAAATGAGAGAGATCTAAAGATGATCGTGGCCTGCTTCGGGGCATAAGAAAAACTTCTTTGTGATATCCTCACTGATAAACTATGAAGTTACAATGTTGATGAAGGAGTTCAAATGATAAAGAGTAGGCGTTATTCGGGGAAAGGTTTCATTGTTCTCATGATGTATCATTCAAAAATTAAGTATTCTAGCTAATAGTCCCCGATTGGTTTGGTGGGAGGAAGCATAATCATCTTAACTACAAGAAATAAGCTGTCTAAACAAATAAGGCATATTCAATACATGAGGCCAAGGATTAGCAAAAACAAAGCATTGGAACTATTTAGTTGAATGCCTTAAACAACACCATCCAACAGATAATTATGGATCTTTTGTAATCGTGTACTACATTATGCGAAAAGGCCTCCATTAGCTCAGAGTTTTGGGTTCTTCTCTTTTCCAAAGGGATGAGGAATATTGGGAAAGCACCTTGGATAGATTAAAAGCAATCCCTCTCGACGACATCCAAAAGGTGCTCCAAGTAAGTTATGATGGACTAGATGATAGATGTAAGAAGGTGTTCCTTGATATTGTGTGTTTCTTCAAGGATTGGGAAGAAAAAACAGTTACCAAAATACTAGAAGGTTGCAGATTTCATCCCAAGATTGAACTAAAAGAGCTTGATGACAAATGTCTCATTTCTATCTCCGATGGCTTCATAAGGATGCATGACTCGCTACAAGAAATGGGTCATAATTGTTCTGAAAAGTATCCTAAAATCCTAGAAATGGAGCAGACATGGGAATAAGGAGGATATTGAAAGTGTATTGACAACAAATATGGTAAGAGAAAAATACATGAATATACTTGAGATCTAAAGACAAAAATTCAACAAGATTTATTTGCATTATAATTATAGTTCGAGTGTTTTTATCTATATAAGTTTGGGCTGAACTCCATAGTATCTTATGCTTACGGTCCATGTTTGTTTTCAGGGAACAGAAAACATTGAAGGAGTGTTCCTAAATATGAGTATCACTACAGAACCCATTAAACTCCATGTTGAAGCTTTTAAAAATATGAATCGACTTAGATTACTCAAAGCTCCACCCTATGGTTCGACTCTCCCAAGATTTTGAATCGGGCTTTTCTCGTGGAATTAAATATATCTTGAATGGAGGGGATACGCTTAGAATCTATGCCATCAAATTTTCATGCATATAATCTTGTTGAACTCTACCTCCGGTTCAGCCGCATAAGACGTCTTTGGGAAGGAAACATGGTATTGCTATTATTTTGTTGTATTTTTGCTATAGACTTGCTTTGAAATCCTTTGAGCTTCACTTATTGAAGAAAATTTTCTTCTGTTACAGGATGCTAGAATGTTAAAAATACTTGATCTTAGTCATTCCGAGCAATTGGTTGATATTTCGAGCATCTCAAGTGCACCAAAGTTGGAGTTTCTACTTCTAGAAGGTTGTACATGGTTACTTAAGTGTTCATCATGCATCAACATTGTTATTAGAGTTCGAACTGACTATTTTTCTTAATTTAATAGGGTGCAAGAGACTCAAGAGTTTCCCAGAGTTCAAAGAAAATATGGGAGTTAAGAGTGCTTGATTTTAGTGAATAAGATATAAAGCACCTCATCAATTAGTTATCTACATGGGCTTGAAGACTTGAACTTAAGTTATTGTCAAAACCTTATGAGTCTTCCTGACAATATTTGCTGTTTGAGCTCGCTTAAAACTGTAGTGAAAAATTGTCCGAAATCCTTGTAATAAAGAGGTAAATGTGAGCTAGGAGCTTGTTCAAGCTTCTAGCACGACAATTTTAAATCTGACTTGTCGATTCTAAAGTCAGGAGGCTATGTAGAAATAATAGCCGCTTCTACTGCTTAAACATTAAATCCACGGTGATCAAAGGAAAGAAGATATGCACCCCTCACTTTATTCAGGCAACTATATAACAAACTCTGCTTCAGAGAACTAAAATGATAGCTTCAAACCATACTCATTAAGAAAACATCATATGTCCAAGTAATTACTATGGAATGGAAGGATTAACCCTGCTGATATTTTTTCCCACCAATCTTCATTGGAAAATTTATCTCTTTGTAACTTCAATTTTAAGGGAGCAGATCCTCTTGATAATTGGTACCTACTACTGCGAAGTTTATCTTTACATTACTGCACCCAATGGAAGGAGAGGTCCTCAATCATACTACTACCTATCATCATTGAAAGAATTGGATCTGAAAGGGAGCCTTTTTAGTAGTATACCTGCTGGCATCAAACTTTCCAATCTTAGAGTCCTTAACTTGAGTCACTGCAAGAACCTTCAACAAATTCCAGAGCTTCCATTTAATCTGCAAATTTTAGATGCATGCGATTCAAATTGTATTTCATTAAGCTCCTTAGTTCTTCAGTTTCATTCTCTCTAATTGATTGGTTCAAATTTAGCGTTAAACAGGTATGATTCTCAAGTGGCTCATAATACCTTTTCTTTTTTGTACCCATTGGTTTTTTACACAGTGTTTTTTTTTTGCAGAACTCCTGGATTAATTCTGTTCGTGGTGTTATCCAAGACCCTGGAATTCGTATTACTATTCCCAAAAGTTGTGGAATTTTAGAGGGGATAAGTGATCAGAGTAGAGGAAATTGTTTAGAACTTCCTCCGAATTGGTATGAAAATAAAGACTTGCTGGGATTTGCTATATTCTATTCTTATGTTCGATCTGAATTTGAGGGGTGCGGATGGTTTTTAGATATCAAAGGAAATGGCAAGTAGAGTTTCCGGTTTTTTTTCTCATTGTTAATAAACCCGGTTTGGATTCTGATATATTAGACTTAGTTGCGAGAATTGTTATCCCAAGGCAAAGATTAAGGAAATGCATCGCTCCTATCAATGGACACACTTAGTGGCTTCATTTGGTACTGATGCAAGAGTGGAAGGCTGCAGTATCCATCTTATATATGCCAAAGATTATGTACAGATGCCTCCATGAATGGTACAAACCAGTTCTTCTTGTGGGAATAGATCCATCAATGGTAAAAGGAAGTTATTTTCTCATGGGAATTCCAGAGATGATTACAGTAAAGCTCATAATAAAAGGAGTCCCATAGAATAGAGTCTTGTAGATGAGTCACACCATAAAAGATTCAGAGGAACCCAAGACTGATCTCAAGTTTTAGGCTCTACCACATGTGCATCAATCACCAAGGCTCTTTTTACTGGTAATTCATATTCCTTTCCCTTTCTAATTCGTAGATCATATATTTTTTTTACTTGTTTATCCTTTTTATTTTAATTTATGTTTCTATCACCCATGGCGCAAAAACTTCTACCATTGTACACTTCAAAAATGATTAAGTTTTCTATCTCCAACCGTCTCTCCTTATATTTTTCTACATTTCTTAAACTTCTAATTTCCATATGAAATCCAATTTTATTCGAGCGTTTCAATCTTAGAAGCTACTGTTTGAATCATTTATAGGGTTTTTTTTCTTCCTGGAAGTTTGTAATGTTATGGATTTATGACTTGATGTTTGGGGATGTTTTGAGAGGTATATATTGTATGTGAGCATACGTTTGGGAGAGGAGCTCAAATAGCTGTCATACCTTTGAGTAACCCAAGCTTTAATTTATTTTCCTCCCTTCAAGGGTGGATAACATAATTCTCCCTATAGTCTAAGCTATTTCCATTTGAGGCGGGTGCAATTGATTTTGATGCATGGTTAATGAACAAATGGGCAGCACAGTTTTTACGAACTAATAATTGACCAAGTAACTTGATAGAATGAGAATGTTCCGCAGCACTCATTCTCACAATGTATTGTTCTTCAGTTTGTGCCTTAATGATTGCATTTTCTTTCACTGTCGACCTTCTAGCAACCGATAACTTCAAAATCTTTTTGTTCCTTTCTTTTATCTTTTACTCCTACTATCTTGTCCATGCATGCAGAAATTGTTAGAAGTGTTCGTGGAGTTTGAATTATTCCACGATGATTAGAAACTAGAATCCGACAGTGGAGGAAATTGGCCCTTAGAAGCTACCTACACATAATGAACTTTGGAGTTTGTTCGGAATCAACTTTATGAAACCATTGTTAGATTAATTTATTAATTATGGATTAAGCATAATTATATTACAATTTTAATTGTATAATTATGCATGTTAATTATGAGTTATTTATGGGGTCATTTAATATTAACTAGCTATGGATCCATGATTCTATCTTCCCTCTTGTGTTGGTAAGACCATTTGACCATTTGACCAAAACCCAATCGTTTTTTTGTGCTTTATGCTTTATATATATAAGTAAATAGAGCTTTATAATTTTACAAGGCAGAGAACACACTTCAGGTATGAAAGATCCATTTTCAACCTTTTAAATCTTTTCGATTTCTTCGTCCTCAGAGATTTCCTTATAAAGAACGATGCCCAACAATTCTAGATTGAGTTGGCCATACATGCTTTTCTACCCAAGACGACCGACATGCTCATCGTTTCAATAAAGCTTATTATCTTCAGAATGCGTTTATCGATCTATTGTTTTGGGATCCAT